>JAOEGS010013785.1:0-19829 GCA_025447755.1 Corythornis vintsioides | reverse complement strand
CAAGAGCAGAGTAAAGGGGGAGAATCACCTCTCTTGACCTGCTGGCTACACTTCTCTTGATACATCCCAGGATGCAGTTGGCCTTCTGGGCTGTGTGAGCACTGCTGGCTCATGTTGAACTTCTCATCTGTCAACACCCCCAAATCCTTCTCTTCAGGGCTACTCTCAACCCACACCTCAGATGCCACACCTCTTTGTGAAAGTCAGAAATGAGCTACCTCATGTTTAGCATTTTGTGGTACCAGTGTAACAATTGACTCTTGAGAGGAAGGGTAAACAGGTTCATTCTACAAATGAACTAGTTAAATTTGCTGTTTTAAGTGACCTAAGTGTAGTTAAATCTCATTTGTAAATCTGTCCTGCATTTGCCACTTTCATTACCTGGCATGAGCAGTTAGACTAGGGTCCTTGGAGATGTTCTCCTTGTAGTATCGCATTGAGGACACAATGGAGGATGTCACCCAGTATATCATCACATTGGTCAGAAGTTCATCAAGAGAGTATTTGCTGTTGAGAAAGATGAAAACATTTAATTGGAAGCTGATTCTCAATAAGCTATATTATGAAGAACAGCAGTTCCTCTTGTTCTCCACTCATTTTCAGGCAGCAAATAAATAGGCACCCCTCTGCCCAGAGCAAAACTGCCTGGTGCTGAAGCAGTAGTTTTCAGGCAGTCTGCTCTCTTTAAATTACTGCTTGTCACCTGTGATCTTTCATTATTAACATTTACCTTTTACTGGCCAGTTTTTTACCTATTACCTCCTCCTTCTTTTAAGGAGTCTTCTCATGAAAGAGCATCTGTTTTCTTACCTTTCCAAACCTCCATCATCTTTATGTAGAAATGATTTATCTGTCCAGGTAGAGAATTTCTCCAAAATATATGCAGCAAGCCCCACAGGGGAGTCATTCAGTCCACAACCTAATTCAGGAAAAGAATGGGAGAACTATTGCTGTTGCCTGGCAGTGCAATACTTCAGTGGAAAGTAAACTGTACTTTGATGAATTCTTCAGTGACTTCAGTAAAGAGCTTGCATTTTACTAGCCCTGGTAGTAATTTATTCTTGACAGATTCACCCCAGTGGAATTCTGTCTGTAACTGAGGCACTGCAAACTGAAGTAATTCTTATAAAAGAGAAGCTAGGAGTTAAGAAAGTCCTGTTGGCTGCTGTGTTGTGTGCGGCAGAAGGAGCAAATTCAAGTGTGAAGGAATTACTCTCTGAAATTTCAGATAAACTATTTGGTAGTGCTGTCCTTCCAAGCATGGACAACTAGGACCCTGGGGGTTGTTAGCCACTTTTTATCCAATTTAAAGTGGAGTGTTGTGTATCTGCAATCTGTTCCTGCCTTTGGGGAACACTAATGAACATTATAAACATAGCTGGTATGTAGCATATGATACCTGTGTTCTTACCTGTGAGACAGGGATCACTTCAGTAGTGACAGAGCCTTACCTTGGGAGAATTCCTGCACCATGCCCTAGGCTGTAGTTTTACAGTACACTCAGCATTACCTGCTCTCAAGTGTATTTTAGTGTGTCTTCAGCACTGACTGTGTAGAAGATGATGCCAAACATGGTCTCAATTTCATAGAGGACATGGCTAATGCAAAGTAAGTTTGTGCATTGACACACCAGTTTCCCTGTGCTGGCAGGCCTAGGGTAATGTGCTACAGGTGAACTCATGCAAATGCTTTGGCCAGCAACTGTAGGGCAGGTTAAATGTGCTAGTTTGCATGTGACACATTTGAAGATGAGCATTTTCTGGGCTGAAAGCTGCCTCTGAACCACTCTATTCAACATCTGTGGATTAGATGCTCAGAAACACCAGTCTTGTTTACAGCTTGTTAGTTATTCAACCTGTAGAGCCCTCACCTTAGGTACCACAACTTGGGGTGACTTAAAATACTGTAGCTTTGCTTTAAACATGCTTAATGAAAGCTAAACTGATAATGTAGTTATTTCTTGAGAGTGAGTAGGGAAAACATTCCCCCCTCCCCCTTTTATTTTCTTCATTTCACAGTTTTAGTGTGCTACAAAATCCCTGCTCTTTTTCCAGGTTGAAAAGTCCTAGACTATGTACTATGCTTGTACAGAAGCTGCTCAGTTACTTCAGTTTTCCTTTACTCCACTTTCTTCTATTATTCTGATTCAAAAATATATTTATGAAATGGTGAACAGGGATGCAAAAGATTTTGAGTATCATGGATTTAGTGTTTTGCCATAGTCTGGTTTTGTTTTCTTTAAGAGTTTGTAAGAGCCCCTTAAACTCTGAGCTGGCTGACGTTTCAAAGCACTATCCATGACTCACGGATTCTCTCATATGGCAGCTGCCAAACTACAGCCCATTGTGATTTTCTTCCTCTACTCAAATTGCTTTAGACCTTGTTGACATTCATTTTTATTGGCCAGTTAAATCAATCTGTCACTTTTTTGCAACTTGCAAAAACTTTGCAAGTTTTTGCAAAAAAAAAAAAAAGTTTTTTGCAAAAACTTTGCAAGTTTTTGCAACTTGCTGCAGCTTTGTTTAGATTAAACAAAACTCTGGATAACTGTCAAATTTTCAATTAACCATTAACTTTTGTCTGTGGAGCTATTAGGAGGACCATGTTGAAATGTACCAGCACAGATTTTTGTGGTACTCTCCCTCCCCTAGAACTCGCCTACTTATTCCTATGTATAAGATTCTCATAGTATAGAATCATAGAAATGTCTGGGTTGAAATGGACTTCTAGAGGTCATCTAGTCTAACCCTCTGCTGAGAGCAGGGACATCTTCAAGTAGAGCAGGTTGCTCAGAGACTTGTCAAGCCCCACCTTGAACGTCTCCAGGGATGGGGCCTCAACCACCTCCCTGGGCAACCTGTTCTAGTGCTCCACCACTCTCCTGGTAAAGAACTTCTTCCTTATTTCTGATCTAAATCCACCCCTTTCCTATTTAAAACCATTGTCCCTTGTCCTTTTGCTACAGACCTTTGTAAACAGCCCCTCTCCAGTCTTTTTATAAACTCCCTTCAGGTACTGGAAGGTGGCTATAAGGTCTCCCTGGAGCCTTCTCTTCTCCAGGCTGAGCAACCCCTGCTCCCTCAGCCTGTCCTCATAGGAGAGGTGTTCCAGCCCCCTGATCATCTTTGTGGCCCTCCTCTGGACCTGGTCCATCAACTCCATGTCTTTCCTGTGTTGAGGGCTCCAGAACTGGATGCAATACTCCAGGTGAGATCTGACCAGAGCAGAGTAGAGGGGCAGAATCACCTCTCTTCATCTGCTGGCCACACTTCTGATGCAGTCCAGGATGCCACTGGCCTTCTGGGCTGCAAGCACACACTGGCTGCTCTTGTCCAGCTTCTCATCTATCATCACTCCCAAGCCCTTTTCTGCAGGGCTGCTCTCTATCACCTCCTCCACAAGCCTGTATTGACAGTGGGGATTGTTCTGGCCCAGGTGCAGGACCCTGCACTTGCTCTTGTTGAACCACATGAGGTTCACCTGGGCCCACCTCTCCAGTCTGTCCAGGTCCCTCTCGATGACATCCCACCCCTCTGGTATCCCTTGCTAAATTCCGTTCAAATCTGCCTTGGCCTTCCTGACCTCATGCCTATTTTACTTATTATTATTATTTAATATTATATTATTTCTAGTGCCAAGCAGCACTGAAATTTAGAAAGTATGAGAGTTGTGCCAGTATAAATGCAAATAGTATGATATAATATTATTATTACAATATCTATTAAGGAGTTATCCACAAATCAATTCTCTGCTAACTAGATCATGATTCTGGCTTTTCAGGTGTTAGGGTTGTGTCTGCCTTTCTGCAAGTTTCACATTGTACTTGCTAAGGGTATTGTTCTTGTTTTCATACATATTTATTTTTAGAAGCTTCCATTTCAGGACCCTGTGCTTTACTTAAAGAGGTTTTTTGCAAAGGTGTTCTTTCTTCAAGAGATGTGGCATGCCATTTAAAAGGCCTTGACTTTAACATTTGGAGTGTCCATCTTTTTTTAACCTGTTCCATTTAACTTCCTTTTACACAGTCATTAGACATTATCTTGTGCCCACACCTTGCATTCATTCACCAGGACTTATTTCTTCTCAAACATGGCTGGCCTTTGTTCAACTCTAGGTTTTTATCTAGCACAAACAGTTAGTATACAATGTTCATAATGATATAGAGAAGGTTAATTACCTGCAGTGTCTGGTTTGGTGGCTTGGATGTGTAAGTATCCAGACTCTTTCAGGAGTTCATATATATTTTTCTGGATGAAAGGGTACATACGTTGAGCATCTTCTCTAGTGAGGCCTACGAGCCATGGTACATAAGCTCCAAGCATCACAGAAATAATCCTTCTCAAACCTTGTCTGCTGACGAAGATGAGATTCAGATGAAGCCCTTTCACAGATCTAAAATTAAGTTAATGAATGGAAGGTTAAATCAAGCAATTTTCTGTCACCAAGTTTTCTAGAAAATAAGTCTGACTGGAGCTGTGATAGGAGCATTTCACTGAGCCTAACATACTAAGCCCTTCAGGTTCATCATGATTAAAAGAAAAATAGCTGATAAAACAGCTGATGCCATCTCCATCCAGCTGTGCCACTTTATGATCTTTAGGCACTCAGTTCCTGGATGTGCCATATCAATGCTGGTAGCTCTGGCTGTTGATCTTGTGGTTTTCTGAGCTGTAGGGAAAGGTTGCTTTCTGAAAAACTTGAATAGATCCCATGTGGCCACAGTACTCTGGATGCCTTGAAGCACAAGAGCTAGCAGGAACAGCAAGCTGCTCAACCTGCAATCTAAGTGCTTTAAGAGCTTTCCCACTTGATCTGTTCTCTGACCTAAGTGTGGCTGTGTTACCTGCTTTTCATTTTAATGGTAAACAAGAAGCTGTGAGGTCATCTTCTAAGGAAGGGGTGGTGTTACTTTTCCCATCTGTCTTAACTCTGCATTTTCAGTAGGAAAGTCCTATACTTTGTGGTACTGTTCAGCTGCTGAAAGGCCGAGCTTCTCCTTTCCTTTTTTCCCCTGCTGATATTACATTTATCTCCTTCCTGATTTAAAGGGATAGTCCATCTCCTTGAGGTCTCAAATCAAAATGCAGCAGAGTTTACTTCCACAGCTAGTGAACAAGAAGCCAAGCAGCACTGAAATTTAGAAAGAATGAGAATTGTGCCAATGTAAATGCAAAACACATGAATACAATAGAATGCCCAGGAGTGGGGATGTCCTTGAAGGAAACAAAGCAGAAGGCAATGAGAGGCAGGGCAAACAGAAGGCAGGACAAGAGCTAGAGGCAGCTTTTCTGCACTCATTTGCTTTGCTATTCACCGTGGCAGCATCTGGGCCATGTTTGTGGCAATACGAGATCCCCAGTCTCCTCCTTGTAGGTAGTATTCCTTGAAGCCCAATCTGTTCATCAGCTTATGAAATATCCGAGCAGTTGCTATGGTGTCAAAGCCTGTAGGTAAAGATAAACATGGGAGACTTCTTTGTCCTAGTGTTCATCACCTTACCAAACTTCATGGCCCAACAGGCTGTGTGAAGGCACAGTGTGTTATGCTTCTCTGCCTCACTCCTTGGCAATAGAGTGAGCACAAAGTGATAGAAATGCAATGGAAAGTGGAGAAAGTGGAAAGCACACCTGCCTTCCAGCTATCATTGCCTTCCAAAGCTCCACAGCCAGTCCCAGAGCTTCAGCCATGTTGGCATTGGCGCAGAACCAAGCATATACATTCACAAACTGCAGTGCCCAGAGGAGCTGGGGATGGCTGTGGTGTTACTCTGAAAGCCTCGTGATTCCCATAGAGCCTTCTTATCACTTACCTTTCTGGTGTGGTGCCTCTGAGAAGCCATAGCCTGGGATGGATGGGCAGATGACCTCGAACACCACATCACACTCATTCAGGCCATGCCCAGCTGGCTCTGTGAGCAGAGGGATGATCTTGTAGAACTCATAGAAGGACCCAGGCCATCCATGGACCATCAGCAGAGGTTGAACAGCTCGGCCGTGAGGAACATAGGGGGGCTTCACGTGGATAAAATGGATATCGATCCCTGCCACACATCCAAGGCAGATAAATTAAAGCTCTATTTCTACCACAGTTTCTGCTCTGGACTCTGAAGAAGGAGTGCAGCAAGAGTGTAATTAGCATTTTTATCAGAAATCACACAGTCAAACTCCATGGCAAGAAGAGACCTACCTGAAAGGGGCTGCCTGGTATTGCGCCTACGTTTAATCTTTTACATACAGACAGGTTTTGATCCCAGCTCCAGATATTGAGGTCACAGGAGACTGAGCCATCTCCTGAGAACCTGATCTCACAATATGTAAGTAGAGCTACACTTGAATTCATAGGTTAACACAGGTAAGGCACATGCAAAAACATGAAAAAAATTACAAAGTATGTGGGTGATAAAAAGAGAAAAATTATCAAATAAGTGCAAGATAAGAAGTTTAACCTGCAAATCATTTACCTAAAGTCTGGTTAACTTCACCTGTCTAAACTGAAGGGTGGTGGTGCATACCTCAGAGTCTGGGTAAATTTTGCATTTTTCAAAGGTGGCTTCAAGGCAATAGCAGAAGCAAACCTCATCATTAATTAGAACAGGTTCAGAGCCAGATTAAGCCCATCCTGAAGCAGGCTTAATTACTGCCATGGTGTAATGGTCTTAATCTATAGAAGTTTATTAATAATACAGCCTCCACTAGTGATATTTCACTCCTACCACTAAGCTGCTGTGCATACTCTTGCCTTAAAGATTACCGTAAACCTCTTAAATCCTTCCCCTTCTGTTTGTGCTTTTCAGAGAGAGACCTACTCTAGCTGCAGAGCCCCCATTCACCTTCAATGGTGGTTAGGAAATGAGGGTATTTGTTCAGGATTTCCACTTGCTTGCGCCAGTCGAACTGGTTCCTCCAGTAGGCCACCACCTTCCTCAGGTAGTTGGAGTTGAAGCCATAGTGGAAGGCGGCCCCTTCCAGCGGTGGTGCATAGCGGGCCTGCTCCAGGCGGCGGTGCAGGTCCTGCAGAGGGGAGGCCTTCTCGTGAGGCTGGACAGCTGCCCACACATGTCCTGTGCCAGGGCGGCCACGAATGGGCTCTCCTGGCTCTGATGGTTTTTGTATCACTCTCTGGGTCATTATGAGCCTTTCTGAAGTAGTGCCACACTCTGTGTGACCTCCTGAAGTGTTTATATAGGGAATATATTTTTCCTGTGGGTTACCAGTTCCTCTGGGGCATCCAGGAGTCCCCAGGTCTGGCAGGTGCTGTCTGCTAGTTGGCCAGCTAATTAGGAACAGGCATGTAGGGGAAAAGGTGCTGCAACTTCGTCAAAACCCTGTTCCCCTTCACCCTTTTAGCCCTTCCCTCTGTGGAAGCTCCTCAGTCCTGCCCCACCAGTGCTACTTCTGTCCCGATGTCCTCCCACCCTTCTCTGACATTTGCAGACCCACTGTCAAAGTCTGCTGCTCAGAGCATGGTCTTTCTGCAGCAGCAGTCCCAGGTTGCACGGAGGGGCTGTGTACTCAGAAAGTCTTTTTGGGACACTGAAGTGAATCTGAACTCAAATCTCATTGATAAAGGATCATGAGCCAGAGCATCACCTAACAGAGCAAGGTAGCTGCACTGGCATGCATAAGTACACTGCTGTCACCCCCAAGACATGCCCCTGACATGCAGTAAGATGGGTGATGAACTAGCTCCACATTACAGCCTTCTGCCCCTCCTTACATCCCAGCCACTGGTACCTCAATTTCTTTGTCAGATGTTTCAATCTTGAAGGGACGGATCCTTTCATCTTCTTTCCATTTCGCGGGTCTCTCACCTGAGCCCCACCATCCATCCCCCATTTCAATAGTCTTGATCTTGTGTCTAGATCTCAGCCAGTAAACCAGCATCCCTCCAACCCCCAGGGCGGCCACAGGGACCAGGACTGCATTCTTCTGGGAATATTCAAAAGACCTGGGGAGGCATAAAGTTGTTTGTCTTCAACAGCAGAAGTGTCAAGGGTAAAGGGATAATGTTGGGGTTTGTGTTCACATTTGCTCGGGCCTGAGGTCTAGCAAAACTGCTCCAGATCTCATGGAGTCATCAGAGGTTGGGGGTTTCTGTTATTTATGAAGATCACAGGCAACCTTTGTGACAGGGTTACCTCCGCCAGTGCTTCTTATGGACCTCAAGTCCTTTCTGATCACAAGGCTACCTTGTCTCTCTCCTTGTGTCCCTTGGGGGACAAGGGGCAATGGGATATGGGCCAATCTATTTTAAGGCAGGTACTGAAGTGAATGGGATAGTAGTGGCCATAGTCCTCCAAGAATAAAAATGGAACACGCTGAGCAGCAGAAGCTGAGACCAAGGTCTTCAGCTGATGGAGAAAGCTGGATGTGCTGAAAGTGACTGCCCTTGGCAGGGCTTATATACATATCTCCCTACAGATTCAATCATCTTTTAGAGAAGCACTGGCCCTCAACGACAGCATTCCATGGGTAAGGGTCTCAGTTTTCTGTCTGGTGACCCTGTTTCTGTTCTAGATATCAAGGTTTCAGACTTTTTTGAGGTGTGGAATCTAAGTCACCAGAGCTGGTTTTAAAACACACATGCAGTGTGTTTCAAACCCATTCAAACGCTTGAGTAATCAGTCCTAAATGTAATGTACGTTCCTGTCCCTGTGATCTGTACCTCAAGCTCATCAGCTTCCCCTGGGGACTCCTGGTGTCAGGTGCTACTGCAGGAGACTTCAAGGGGACTGTGAATGAAGATTGTTTTGTTGTCATACAGTGGAGGGAGGGACTGTGCTGTGCCTCAAATAGGGTGCTAAAAAATGGAGGCCTCAGCACAGAGCAGCTGTTTCACTCACCTGATGCGGGACAAGATGGTCTCCCTACAAAAGGATGAAAAAAAAGATCATCATAGCCTGATAGTGTTGTCTGGATGGTACCAGCCCTTGGGGATGGTGCAAACAATGTCACCTGCCAGCATCATTTACAGCCCAGCCATGGGATCACAAGTTGTTTAGTCACCTGTTAACATCTGCCATTCTTCTTCCTACATTTCAGACTAGATAGAAAGAGTGAGACTGAGAGCACTGCCTCTGCATAAAGAGACAGTGTTTCTAGACTGTGTTTTGGCTGGATAGTTTGTTGCCGTAATATTCCCTCCTTCAGCACAATTTGGATAAAAGGCACTCAATAGCTGGGTAGGTTTCCTTGTGGTGTTTCATCCTACAAGTGGCTGTGTTATGTCAGCCGAGAAAATAGTTTGCTGTGTAGCAATAGGTACACGGCCTTGGCAGGGGACTTTCAAGATCAAGGGTTATTTTGCTGCCAGACACGTGATACACATAGGACTACAGGGCTGGCATGAGGAGAGGCTTGTAGGACCTTTCCCTGGTCAGAGTTCAATGAGCTGCTGCTGCACCTTTGCTACTTCTAACTACCCATGACTGAATACCAAGCTTTTAGCTCTCATCTGCCTGCAAGAGAGAGAAAACATCCTCATTGGTTCTCCTTCAGCGTAGTAATTTGCCTTGCAGGAAAAGAACAGTCTAAAATTTTGCAAAATTACAAGTGAGAAAAGAAAGTCTTTTTACACTGCTTTTTGGAAGGCAGCTCAGCTACTTTAGGGAGCTGTTTGCTGTCATCATTTCAATACCTTGAAGGAAAAAAAAAAACAAACTCCATGAAAAAACAGGTCTTTTGGGTGTTTCTGCTTATCTAGTGTCATACCTAGTGGGAGGTGTCCCTGACAATTCTATGATTCTATGATTTCCTACCACTGCCCATGATGCAGAACCTGGTGCCTGTACTGGAGACCCCAACAGTCACCAAGGCACTTTGTTAAAGATCTCTAAGACACTGGGTGATTTTTAAAGGAAGTATGTCCTTAAACCACTCCCAAACAAGGAAGAACAGAGCTCTTCAGAGCAAACAGGGTCAGTCTCCACCTCCCAGAGGCCCAAGAAGCTTATGCGACAGGTAATAATATTCCTCTGGATACCTCTTGGTATCCCTAATACTTCTCACTGACTTTAGAAGGTCAGAGGCATGAAACCACTTATTATGGCAATAGCACAAACTAGGCACTGCTAACAAACGAAGCACTTCCCAGTAACAGCTCTTTGAGAGACCTACAACAAGGCTCAGTTTACTAAAATCTCCTACCCCCTTGTGCTCAGGAGAGCTCAGCTGCATGCTCCCACTCTCCAGTGACCTGGCAACCCTTCAGGGGCTTTCTCCTGCTCCAACCCTAGGAAGACCCTTTTTCACTCCCTCCTCCCCACACTGAGGACATCTTACCAGGCATTTGGAAGGATCTCCTGCCACATGTCTGTTGCTCCTCTCCTGGCTGCTGTTCAGAGCAAAGTAACCCAGGTGTCTCCTCTGCTGGTTTTCTCTTTGGCAGTGACGCTCTCTCGATGACAATGCATGTTACATCATCCATGAGTGCCACCTATTGCCTAAGTGTGCAGTAGCAAATTAAGTTAAACAGGACAAATGCAAAATCCTGCATGGGAAGGGAACAGCCCTGTGCACCAGCACAGATAGGATGCCAGGTGTGTATTAACTCTGTGGAAACTGGCCTAAGGTCCTCAGAATTGCAGAATTATCAAGGTTGGAAATTCCCAGAGAGGTTGTGGGATCTCCATCCTTAGAGGCATTCAAACTTTGACAGAAATAAGGCACTGAGCAACCAGACCTACCTGAACTTGCTCTGAGTTCAGAGATGGGATGAGCTGGTCTCCAGGTGTCCCTTCCCATCTGTTTATTACATACCTATATTCCACATGCACCTCAGATTTGTAGCAGCCAAAACAAAAAGTTGTTTTACCTTTTCCAAAGAAATCAACGCTTTGTTTTATCTCAGAGAACTAGATTTCATTTCCCTCATGCTGATCAGTAAAATCTTACTGAATAAAGCCTTCTCATTCCAAAATCATTGCACAGTGTCCTTGCTGTGCTTCATTCCAGGAACAGCTACATTTGACTATCAGAGGAAATTATTCCTATTTCCATGCAAGAATCAAAGTAAAGTGCCATCACCAGGGAGTTAAATTTCTTGCTGCTTTTAGTTAATATGCAGCCATTGTGCTGACAAAAAGAGCTCGGGAATAAAAGCTTGTAAATGCTTCATTTGACACTCAATTTATTGCTACACCACAGCTACTTCTGGATATGCCCATCTGGGGTTACTTAGCTTTAGGGTTTTATTTCCCAAACAAACCCAGCTCTCTTGAGGCCTCTTAGAAGATGGTAACCCTAATTGCAGAAGGACTATAGTCAGAAGACTAGAGAATCATTAGCAACAAGAGGAAAGAATTACAACCCACATGGAAGGTGGCTGAGGACATTGTAAGGTGCCAGGCTGAAGTACAACAGGCTGTTGTTGTCTACAGGTGGCAAAAGTGACCTCAGCAAATTTCTGCTTCTTATTTCACACTAGGAAAAAGCATAAAGGCTGGGGGAGGAAGGTCTGTCTTAAACATCTGAGAGTTAAATGATATATATCAGGAATGTGGGAAAAGAGCCAGCAGAGGTAGTTAAAGCTTCAGAGAAAAGATGTAAGTTGCTGCTCTCTAAAAAGAGATGAGAAAAAAAGAGGCGAGAGAATCAGAAATGCTTTTGCTGAAGATATAAGGGGACAAACCAAAGCCTTTACTACCCTGGGCCCAAAAGGTTATAAGCCCACCCTGCTAAATCTGAAACAGCTGGGATGGCCAGGAACATATCTAATGAAATGCAGCACATGTGCAAGAGTTTTGTGTGAGTGTTGGTGGGCAGAGATCAAAGGATCCAGGAGGAAATCCTGCTCTGGGATGCTAGAGCAGTTTTTTCATTGAGAGAAAGTTTTTCACCCCTCTCTCTTATAACCTCTAGTGGCCACAAATCCAGGCAGAAACCTCTTACTGGAGTCAACAAGGCTGCCTCCCATGAAATTTTGATGCATGTCCCATAAATAGACAGATAATAGTTCTTTCCTCAGGAAAGAACCTGTAAAAGTATCTCAGATAATCTCCCTGAGCTGGGGCAGAATCTTTTATCCTTAATGACAGATAACTTAGCAAACCTGTTTTAAAAATCCTCCTTGAAGCACTATTATAAAGTTTTCTGCCTCTGTTCCAGTGCTGTGGTCCAGCTGCTATTCTGGCATGGGGAAAACAAACAAACAAGCAAACAGAAAATGGAGGGAGAATAATGATGTACTGTATCTCACTATTACATCTCCATCTAAACTTCCAGTCATCCTGCTGTCCCTTTGCAACTGGAATAATTTTATAAAGAGATTTCATAAGTTTCCATCGCACAAAACAGATACTATCAGAGAGCTTGTTTCCTATGTTTTTTCCTCTTGCCACTGACCTGCAGGTTCGCCCCTGCAGCAATAATAGAAAATATGCACATGGGAATGTTACCGTAATGTATTTTTTTCAGCTGTTTTAGCAGCTGGATACAAGGAGAAAGAGCCAAACGAGACATAACCTGCCAGCTTTCCCAGACCTGTTCACGCTGGTGTGGCGGGATCTGCTGCTGGACAAAGCACCCAAAAGGCCAAGCAGCAGTTCTGCAGGTACCGGCTGCCCTCTAGTGGGATAGGGGAACTCACAGGACGCCAATTGTTCGTTGAAAATGAGCCAATGAACAGGCGAGAGTGGAAGACAAAAGCTTTGAACATAGCTCTTTATAACTTGAGATACCGTGGTAACTTGGAAATGATTATTTTGGCCTTCAGGGCCATTGCAAGGCCCTCGCTGGGATTTATGGCCCCCGCTGTAGTGTGCTACCCTTCATCTTACAGTGTGAAGAGAGGAAAGAGTGCTCAATAGTAGGGAAAGGTTATGAATATGGTTTACTGACTTACACTAGAGTCCAGTTCTCTCACTGTTGTCTCATCAGTGGTTACTACAAGTGAGCTGTTGATGTTCAAGGGCAGGGCAATATCTGGATGTTTCAGATCCCTCCTGTGCTCCTCCAGGGCCCTGAAATCCTGCTTGTTCCATGGTATCACTTTGTCTTTGAACTTCACCTTCTTCCTTTGCTTTTAAGGAAGGTCTCAAGGCTAATGAGACTTTCCTTTGCTCCATTGGATCTTTGCTCACTACAAGCCAAAGACACCGAATGCCGTATTTCCCTGCATGACATCAAAAGTGGAACAGTTCCCATGGACCAAGAAGTCCAAGGTGGGACTGGCCATACACATGCAGCAATTCTCTATAGGTATTGTATGAAAAAAGCCCTACTCAAAAATGGGATTGCATGAGAAATATCAGAGTTTACCACATGTGATTATGTCCTGGGGGTTAAGAAATTGACCCAAACACATCACCCTACCTGCAACAGATGAACAAAGCTTTCACTTTCCCCTTGAGGTCTCAGGACACTCAGCTGTTTGGCAGGAGATTTGTTTTCCACCAAAGTCTACTCCAGCTCTGAATGACATGCTCTGTGCTAAGCACTTCCAAGCTGTTAATTCCTGAATCTTATTAATAAGGGCCAGCTCAAACATCTGAGAGCAGATCACAGCAACACCTTGCTCCTGCCTCCACCAGCAAACAACCCATGAGGCCTCTGTGCTGCTCCACAATATTTTATATAAAACTCGGATTTCAGGAGCCATGAACAACTTGGAGCTTGGGAGGAGCAGAGGCAGACTCTCCCATTCCCTCCTCCCCCTTCACAAATGCTCCTTTCTTGCCTAGAAAACCCACCATCATTTCTGCAAGGACCCTACCCCAACACTTTCTCAATAGTTCTCTGCTCTGCACTGTACCTGGAACAAAAGTTAGTGTTTTACCGGTTGGAAATAGCCCCTTCCCTGCCTCCCTTATTCTCCGGAGACCTCACAAATATTTCACTGCTACCTCCAGCAAGGACTGGCCCCTTCTGTTGCTAATTAGAGAGCTAAGAGTTCCCTCCAGGCACTTCCCAGTGAAATCGAGCATATTAAATGAATGGCAGGCAACATCTCTGGGGGTGGGGAGCAAAGTTACACAACAGCTGCTTGGAAACAGTCAGTTTGTTACATGTGCTGGTTTTAGAGACTCAGCAACATTAAAAACAAAAGCAACTTTCAAGTCCAAACCAGCGTATTTAGGTCACTGATACCCCGGGGATAATCTCGGGTATATTGGTGACAGGAGGCAGACAGCAGCCGCTGGGAGCTTGTGCTCAAAGCCTGGATGTGTGAAACGTGATGGTCCCTGCATGTGCACCGCAGCCGTGCACCACTGAAGGCCGGGTGTGCAGGTCCTTTTTGTGCTATGGGTCCTGCTATGCTGTGCACTAGGAGTGTTAATCCTGGAGTGTAATGTGAGCCAGAGCCATCTTGGCCTTGGACACATTACTAGCGTTTTGATAAGTGAGTGTAGTGGAGGCTCGTGGGCTTGGCTCAGCTAAATCCAGGTGCCCATCAGTCTGGACATGAGGAATTACTTATACAGTAGGAAAATCCATACAGTCAGTACAGAAACAACTTTAAATGTGGCTTAGTTATGCCATTCCTGTTGCCTTAAATCTTAAGACTGTGTTGTACATCTCCTGCAACTTCTACCCCAAGCCATGTACAATTATCATCTTTCAAAGAATCATTTTTAAAAAAGGATGCAATCAAACAAAGGCACTTGAGGGAGAGACTAATTTGAAGTTCTGTAGGGCAATATGGATATAAACATCTGATGGAAATAAATATCCTGGGTTATTTATCATTACTGTCGTGACAGAAACATTGATGGCAGAAACAAAGGCCTTATTTTCAACAAAGTGTTGCAGATAAATCACTATGTGTAGGGGGTCTACACTCAATAATTTATTCAGTTTAACAAAAATAAAATATCTTAAAAAGTAATTGTATTTGACTGAGGCAAAAAGAAATAACATGGATTTCAATTCTTAATATCAATGACCACTTCTGAGGAGCCTGTGATGGTAACTTTTACCCTAGGCCAGATCCCAAGTTATTTTTATCCATCCTTATTTTGGCAAACTCCTGGTCTTGCTTTTGGTGGGCATTGGTGCTCAGTGGCTGCAAGGGGTAGGTGCATTGTAGGAGAGGGGCAAGTTGTCCCTGTCCCATTGCCCTACCATACCTCTGCATAGCCACCATCCTGAAACCAGGTCTTACAAAGAAGGGCTTCAGAGGGAAGAGAAGAAGCCCAAATCTAAGCATGGGTTTTGTGGAGACATCAGCTGAGTGTTAGGCACCCTCAGAGCTCCCGTGATTGGCACGGGAGGCAGCCAAGGGGCTGCTGGAACATGTGAGCTCCTCTTTGTAGGCTTGAAGAAATGTGCAGAAGGAGCTGTGTTTTTTTGAGAGATCAGACTCATGATGTGTTCAGTTCACTGGAAATGTTGGAAAGTTTTCTTCTCTGATCCTGTGCATTTTTTCCTCCCTTTATGGGAACTGTGCTAGCTGTTTGGAAATATTTCCATTGCCTTCTTTCTGAATAATTATTCTCTCTATGGTTTTTCCTACAGTCCATTATTAGTTGTTAAGCTTACATTGTATAACAACAACAACAGTACATGAAGAAACTCTTCAGGTCCAGAGGCATTAAGAAAATGAAGACAGAATCAGCTGATCTTCTAACATACGGCTATGATTTTCATTTTTCATTAAAAACAGCTAGTCTGGAAAACCAGAGATGCTTCAGTATAATATAATGATAGCATTGCAGACATCTCATCTAAAGAAAATACCACTATGGACCTCGAGCCTTATACGAGGACCCATAAATACAGCTGGGAAAATAACTGGGTATTGTATTTTAAGGTATTGGTCTGAATATGGTAAAAAAGACTCTTATCAACAAGTCTATAGAGGTTTTGTTTGAGTTTTTTTGTGGGGTTTTTTTTGTTTGGGTTTTTTTTTCTCTCCTTCAGCTTTTTGGCATTATTGGAAAGACTTATCTAAGCAAAATCCCAGCATACGTAGCTGACTGACCCTTCCCAAAGGTACAAGGATAAAGCCCTTTGTAAGTGGCTATTGAGAAAACTTGGCAACAACAGCTTGCAGGATGAATCCTTGCCAAAGATTAATAAATAGTTTCACAAGCAGTGGAACTAATGAAGCCTGATTTCCTACATGTATTTGCAAAATACAGCTACTATTTGCAAATACAAAACATTTGTATTTTGCAAGTGCAATCAGAAAACATTTCTAACGGAATTGTTCTAAGACTTTGTTTTCTTTAGGTATGTTTATAATATTCCTCCTGCACTTCTCAAAGCAATCAGTTCTCATGAAACATGTAGAAACACCTTTCAGAATGATTTTTGAAATCTCCTTTTGCCACAGTTGTTGAAATCAGATCAAAAAGTTACGGGGAAGACACACCTATAGATAAAATGATTGTTCAAGCATTGGTTCTGCAGGAAGCAAGGAAGTTGTGAAAGAAACCATAGGAGAAAGCATCTGTTTCTTAGCAATGTTGATCCATTTCTTAGCAGTGTTGCACTGACAGGAGTTGCAGGGCATCCCCCACAATCAGTGCAGAGACCCTACAGTAGCTAAGAATGATCCAGTCCAGCTCCTTTGGTTTAAATGGTAAAATGTTCAGTGTCATTAGTGAGACTACTGCTTATTTCTTCACCTCATCCAGAGGATGAAGTATTCAAGGATGTGGCTAAATCCCAGAACAACTGTGAAAAAAAACCTTCAAAAGGCTGCTCCTTTTAAATCCAATGCATGCCTTGGCATTTGCATTTGGTGGGAGTAGGAATGAACTAAAACTTCCATAAATGGGACAAAGTGATGGCAGATGGAGCCCTCTGTATGCCAGTATAAGTTATGGGAAGCTGGGAAAAAAATATTTCACTGACCTAATATTTAAATGGAAAATTTTGAGTTAGAGCTGATCTCAGGGAAAACCTCTAGATACCACTGTGGACAGCACAGTGATGAGAGAGGAAGCTCAGTGCAGTGCAAAGTAAAACCAAAATAAGATGTCATGTATTAAATAGGTCACTAATATATAGATTAGAATAATAATTATTAAATAAATCATCTTTTTATCTCCACCCTGAAATCGGTGTTAGGTGTCTTTCTGTAACAGAGAGGCAGAGAGGATTAGAAAAGGTAGCAAAAAAACTGACACCATAACCACTGAGACAGTGAAGGCTGTGGTGGGAGAAGGGAATGAATGAGCAGGATGGTTTAGCTTTGTGAAGAACTGAGTTAGGGGAGTGACAAGCACAATTAATTTCTAATTTCACCTATACTAAAGTCTCTTGTCACCTGCTGAGCACTTTCATGACTTTATCTGAACTATAATCTAGGAGTTACACAACCCTTGGTGTAATAGAGGAAATCTAATTTTATAGTGCATGTGATTTCTAGACAAAAAGAATTCCTGAAAAATGTGACCAAGAGAAGCAGCTTTAGTAACAAAGTTAGTATTAATAAAGTTGGTGATGGTGAAAATCTGTCAGTTCTTGTGCCTCTTGTTTTAGGATTCCCATTCAGCTTTGTGTAGCACATTAAAGCTGAGATTCTTTCTGCTGCTTTTTTAGCACAGCAGCATCCACATGGGGAAGTACCCTTAAAATGAAGCAAGCTAGAGCCTGAGGATGGACAGCTAGGAAAATCCAGTGTATTCCTAGTTTCTGTTGCAAAGGCATCTCTTAAGGCAGTGTGGAGTTCTCCTTTCCACAGCTCCCAAGTAGTTACAAATCTCTGTCCCAAAGATACTAGAAGAAGATTTTTTTTAAAAAAAAAAAAGCTGCCTCTTCTCTCTGGAATAACCACCTGAGGG
Organism: Corythornis vintsioides; assembly: GCA_025447755.1. Taxonomy (NCBI): domain Eukaryota; kingdom Metazoa; phylum Chordata; class Aves; order Coraciiformes; family Alcedinidae; genus Corythornis; species Corythornis vintsioides. The sequence goes on along the minus strand of JAOEGS010013785.1, from coordinate 2,101 downwards.
CAACATCACACATGCAATGGGACCTGTGCCTGGAATGTTGTGCTCGCTTCCAGGAATCACATTACCAGAAAAATAATTACAAATGAGAAGTAGCTCAAAGAATGGCAACAAAGATTATTAAGAGGCTGGAGCTACTATGCAGAAAAACATTACAAAAGCAAAATCTAGTTTACCTAAGGGATGATTGATTAGGATTGATGATTGAATAGGATCCTGGCCTCCAAATATTTGAAGATAAACTATTCAGCATAATAAAGAACTATGAGTAATTGGAGGAAATGAGGCAAGAAAAATATGTCTGGTCTTCCTGTTGTATTTTTCCTACCTGTAGTATGTGAATTGGAGGTATTCATATTCTGATCCTCTAATGAAAGATCAAGGCTCTGTGAAGGTAAGTATAGCACAGGCCAGGAATTTTGTCAAGAAGGCCACTTTGTCAAGAAGAGCAGCTCATAGTCTACGTGACAGGAGGTGACTAGTGGGTGAAGTATACAAGTGTAGTGGGGGCAGGAAGACTGGGATACCACGAAGTAAGAAATTCTTTGAAAAACAGAAGTAATTCCTCCAAGAAAAGTGTCAGAAATTCCAGGAAGTCCCAGCTGTTCTCCACCACCCACAACTTGCAAAATACATATGGTCCCAAGAAAGGTCTTTCTTCTTTGTTAGCCTATGACATATTTTAGGGGGTGCTCTAGAATAATACTGAATTCAGGCCAGGGTTACTTCTCCACCTTCCCATAACTTTCAAGGAAGAAAGTCAGGGCCCTTGGTGAGAGTGGTTGGAGGCAGCCCATGGGACACATCACCATTTGCCTTAATTATGGGGAGTTCTTTTTCTGGTGGGTAGAGACAGGCATCCTGCTCTGTGCAAACACTGAACTGTTACATAGTACAAGGCATGGAAGGGAGTGCTGAATTTATAGAACTGATGTGGAGTGACACCTATGTGTGCAGACAGGTCTAGAGAGGGAACACAGAAGTCTTGCCTACCCTGCAATCCAGGCTTGTCTTCCTCACTGTGTGGATTTGTCTGCTGTTTGTACTTTGCCAAAGCCTCACACCTATATGGGCAATGAGGTGTTTACCATGCTGCTGAACAGGCTGTGGGCTTGAAGAGACCCAAGGGGCCCGAAAACTGGCTACCATGCATTGTGAACACAACTGAGCACCTCTAACAGCCCACAGGACAGTCATGATGGAAGCAGTCCAGCCTGGTCCCTGCTTAGGGGAGGCAGCTCTCCTTAACTGCTTTACAAGGTGGGAGAGAGATGCAAGGAGCCTTCCAGTAATGGGCAGAGGGGGATAGGACAAGAGAAGCTGGATGCACTAGGCAAGCTAGCAGAGCTGTGACGCTGCAAGCCCTGGTGCTGCCTGAGCCTCTTTAAAGAGCAGATTTAGCAACCTGAGAATGTACATAGTTGGCAGGATCACGCTGTGGCAGTGCTGAAGGCAGAGCTAAGCTGCAGAGCTGAAGCTGTGGCACCCAGGGGTAGGTTAGCACCCACCCCCTCCTTAGGAAGGCAAAAGCTTATGTAGTGCTCATGGGGCCGTGAGGAGCTCTGAGTGCCCCTGTAAGCTCAACACAAGGAAATGGTGCTCAGACAGAGGCATGACCCTAAATTTGGCAGGTGCTGTCAGCTTGCCAGGGGTAGCAGTGCTCAGTAAAGCAAGTGTTATAAACCAGAACAGTGCAGGGACTGGTATATCCTCTCTGATTGTCTAAGCCCAGTCTGCACTTCTGCCATACCCAGCTCCCTTGTGGCACTGGGTGGGTGTTTATCTGTGGCTCTTGGAGTTACTAACCCTCACCAAGACAGCTCTTCTGCTCCCTTCTCCTTTCCGTATCCCTTGATGGTGAGGTCTGAGGGATACTGGTGTATCTGAGAGACATCTCTTTCCCTGCTTTTCCATCTGCCAGCTGTCAATCATCCACATGGTATCCAAATTCAAACCTCCCCATACTGGGCTCACATCTCTTCTTTCTGTCACAGAATCACAGAATGTTAGGGGTTGGAAGGGACCTCGAAAGATTCATAGATTCATAGATATTAGGGGTTGGAAGGGACCTAGAAGATCATCTAGTCCAACCCCCCTGCCCGAG
>JAOEGS010013784.1:27660-42519 GCA_025447755.1 Corythornis vintsioides | reverse complement strand
CTCTGCCACCCTCACTGGGAACAAGTTGTTCCTTCTGTTTCCCCTCAACCTCTTGTGCTCCAGCTGACTCCCATTGCCTCTTGTCCTGTCACTGGATGACAACTGGATGCTTCTCTTGGGTCCAACCCTGAACACCAGCCCCTAGACTGGCACTGCCCCTCAGCTGGGAAATCCACCCCACGTGGGCAGAATCCCATCAGCAGAGCCATGTCACTTCACACCCATCACTCCCAGGGTTATCCAGCCACCACTCAGCTTACTGCTGTGGCAAACACCCAGTGCCACTGCTGTGAAGGTGCAGGGGTACCCTAGATCACAAAAAAACCACCATTATTTGGCCAAAGACAACAAATACACGTGGTTTTGGCACCCCAGAAGAAGCCTGAGGAGACCAGGCTCCCCACATCTCTGTGCAGGGCTGTGGGTGAAGGGGAAGCAGAAGCTGTGCAGGTGCCAGGGCTGTTGGCTGCAGCCAAACCCGGGCACTGATGGAATATTTATTAGCTCCTACGGCTTCTACCCAAAGTGATCTGTCACAACAATTTTCCCATTAACACTTGTGATATTTTTTTGTGTGTGTGTGCTGCAGCTGAAGTGTTTTGGTATCTATCAAACCTCCTGCGCCTGACAAAACAAAGCCAAAAAAAAATCCTCCCAGGCCTGATTAGCAGGTTCAAAAGATGAGCAGAAAGAGATGGGGGAAGAAGCTGAAGCCAAGATATAAATAGGTTTTTGCTCGCTCTGAAGCCAGTCCTCCAAAGCCACTCTGCTGGGGTTGGCCAGTGTCCACCAAGTGCTACCAGAAAGCCCTGGGGTGAGGGCACCATGCCCACCTGTGCCCACCTGAGCCCACCTGTGCCTGACTCTCAGGTCTCTCCAAGTGGATTTGGGCCAACCCAGCTCTCGAGATGCTCTTCTGCTGTTCCATTCAACCCTTTCCTTGGATTCCAAAGCCCAGCAAGTAGGGAGGGGTGTCTGTGCACAGATCAGAATGAAGACATCTGTTCAGACCCAGGACTGCACTTCAGTGGCATCTGTGCAGTGGAGTCTGTAACTTCGCAAGCAGAAAAAAAAATAAAATTAAGTTAGAAAGAAATCTGTAACTTCTGACAAGTTGCCAGCTCGTGTGTATGATGAATGCTGAAAAATTGAGCTATACTCCCTGACAGCTTCCAAATTAAATTTTGGGCTGTTTAGGAGGTTGTCAGTCAATAAATTCAAGTGTATAAAAGGTCCAAGGCTGTTTCTTCTACCTGTTAGGCAGGATATATGATTCTGACTGTGTGAAATCTGGAAGCAACAACTCTTCTCTCCCACTGTTTCTCGATCACATTTCCATGGCTATTAAGGGAGATTTTGTCTTTTAGAAAGGACTCAAAGAATATCTCACTGGGCTGGAACAACTCTATTTTCTCTTCATACCTGTTGAGCTCACAGGCTGACACACACACGAGCAACACCACAAAGACTCAGAAACAGAACAAATTCACTTGAGGAACGACACTGAACGTCTTGTGCAGTAGGATTAGCTTGATGCCTGCTGGAGAAAATCACTCTAATCATGTGGAAGAGAAGTGTTTTATTTTTAAACTAACAGCCTCTTGAAAAATCCCTCCCTCCTCCTCCTTTTGCCCTGCATTTTATCCTAAACCACTTTCCAAGCCCACTAGGTTCCAAGAGCTTTAAACAGCCCACCTGAGTTTTCTGAACTTTGTGTGAAAATAAGTGTAGCAGCCCCATCAGCTTGTTCCTGAGAGCTGGGGGACACCCCGACAGTGTCTAATTAGCCAAGAAGAAGCCTTTGGGTGATACTCAAGAATCCCAGAATGATTTGGGTGGGAAAGGACCTTCCAAGGTCACCCGGTCCAAACCCCTGAAGAAAACAGAGACATCTGCATCCAGAGCAGGCTGCAAGATTCCCACCTTGTGTGAACGAGCTCATCCCAACCCTGGGTGCACAAGGAGCCTCTTTCCTTGGGAATTTCCACGAAGTTCAGCACATTTCTAGGGCAGAGCTTCACTCTCCATCAACACCACCACCAACCCCCCACCAAACACAAGCAATACCATATTTTGCACATTTCTGGACGGCTCTGTTAACTGTCTGGGGTGAGAGCACAGAGCAGATGATCTAGATGTGCCAGGCAGCCCCTCAGCTGGCACACACTGGCACAGCTCCACGCTCATCTGTCTCATGAATATTTATGCCCAAGAAGCATCGTTCTGAACCTCAAACGGGCTGGGCAGCTGCAAAACTCAGACAGGGAACTTGGTTTCTGCAGGCAGGAGGTGTGAATTTCCCCCTGAATAAATGCACGTTGTCCCCAGTGATCCCTGAAAATGAGATGCACTCCCCTAAATCACCAGAGACTTAATCCAAGAGGGTTGTAAACAATCCAAGTGTTGTTTAGACACCAGTGAGGCACACCACAGAGCTCCCACCCAGGCCACGCTGGGGATTTAGCTCCCGAGTGCTTTTGGAAATGTTATTTTTCATTTCCATACAATTGAGAAGCAGGGAATTATGTTTTAATTCTCCAGTGCACTGGTTTGCCATGGCCAGAGGTGGGTTTAGTGTAGCACCGTGACAGAACTAAACTCCCTTGATCCTCCTCGTGCTCCAGATGAGCCTAAGATGCTCTAAAGACAAGGCACAGGAGCTCACGTGCACTATTGTATTGACTATAATCTGCTTATTTTACACCGTTTGGAGGACAGGGAGAAGCTGCAAAACACCCTGGCTTTAAACTCTGCAGCCAATTAGAAATTAATCTATTTTAGAAGAGACTTTCTGTGTTAAGAGCTGGTCATCTCCGTGTCTCTCCCGGGGGCTGACTGGCTGGATTACCTACAGCAGTATTTTCCTGATGATAGCAAAACAACTCATCCGCCTCGTGGGTGGAAATTTATGGCTGAAAAATGATAATCCTCCATCCTATCAGTAGGTCTTAGTGGATTTGCTCAATCTTAAAGCCACGCTTCATTACCCAGAAAGGAACGTCGCATTTCGGCGACGCTGAGAACAATTCTCCCCCCAGCAGATTAGTGAAGACTCTCAGGAAAACAGTCCCCAGACAAACGACGCTGGAAAGTCCAGAAATTAGACTGATAAAGAAGCCTGAGCCGTAACGAGTACATCTGGGGATTACATGTGCCAATTTCATAGCTCTTCCCCCCAAAAAAACCTTCTTTTATCAGCCACTTACATCTCGGTATCTACAGCTTGTTCTCACACAAGTGAAGATGCTCTCGATTGGAAATGGCCTGTAGGTACAATTTGAATAAGGCAATTTAATAAAGAAACTTTAGCACGGCCTCGTAGAGATGGAGCAATAAATCCAAGGGGTTTCAACTCCTTTTTTTTTTAAATCAGCACAAAATAGCAACAGAGAATGATACGAAGGGAAAAAAAAATAGTTCCTATGCAAAATAATAAATGTCAGAGAGCTCTAACACATTCCTGACAGTTCTGATGACATTACAGTTCCCCCCTGCCCAAAATAGCTGTGACTGTGCTTACGTTCCTGCCTCGGCTCCACAGCCTAGTTCTGAACCTCTGAAATAGAATAATGCTGGCCCATTTCCCCAGGAGTTAGGGGGAAACTCAAGCTGCTGCTCAAATGGTGTGGTATTTGACACAGGTAATTGAAATTTAAGAGATGGACCTAATTACCACTGAAGTTAATGCTTCAGGAAAAAGAAGTAAAGAAGGATTATTATTATTATTATTTTTAAATTAAAAGTGATATTCAGAGTAAACTGTGGTGTGTGGATCTGTTACTTTACACACGCAGAAAACCTGATGAATGCTGTTTCTCATCTCCATCCACTCCTTGCTTATTTCAACCATTGCCCCTTGGCCTTTGGGATCAGCTCCCTTCAGCCACTGGCAGGTGCTCTAAAGTCTCCCTGGAGCTTCTCTTCCCCAGCTGAACCATCCCAGCTCCCTCAGCCTGTGCTGGGAGCAGAGCTGCTCCAGCCCCTGAGCATCTCCTCTGGCCCTGCTCCATCAGCTCCATGTCCCTCCTCCAGAGCTGGACACAGGGCTGCAGAGCAGAGCAGCAGGATCCCCTCTCTCCATCTCTGCCCACACTGCTCCTGCTGCAGCCCAGGCTGGGTTGGCTGCTGGGCTCCAGCTCACCCTGGCTGCTCATCCAGCTGCTCCTCTCTCAGCACCCCCAAGTCCTTCTCTGCAGGGCTGCTCTGTCCCCTCATCCCCAGCCTGGATGGACAGAGGGGATTGTTCCAGGGGCAGGACTCTGCATTTGCTCTTGTTGAACCTCATGAGGTTCCCTTGGGCCACCTCTCCAGGTCCCTCTGGATGGATCCCATCCCTCTGGTGCATCCACAGCCCCACTCAGCTGGGTGTCATTTATAGCCCAGTGTTGCTTTTTCCCTCCCTCAAGCTTCACCCTGGTGGTCAGCCCCGTCTTACCCCCCACATCCTATCCCAAGCCTGTTGAAACCCTTGGAAAACTCCCCCAGCCATCAGGGGATGAGTTTTGAGGTGTACAAAGGCAGAGCCTTACCTTAGCATGGTGGCTCCCAGCCTGAAGCTTATTTTCATCTATATGGTAGAATATCTTCCTGATCATAATATATGTGTCAGAAGTTTCTATACCACTGAAGGTTGGCTTAATGAACGGGGAAAAAGAGCAGCACAAAGTCAATGAATGGCCCTAGAAGATCTTTTTTTTTTTCATCTGTAGATAAGCAGCACTTTTTAGAGCCTTCAAGAGATGAAGCAGTCACTTGAGTTTTTCAATTCTTTGGCAACGGTGCTTTTTGCAAGCAGAGCATGTCTTGCAGAAAGCAAAATTTCTCTCTCTTTCAAGAACCTGACATCAACAGAAGGCTTTCTGGAGCACCACATCAAAAGAAAACCTAAAGAGCTGGGGAGGAGACGTGAAAAAACATAGCAGGGTAGGAACAAAGTCACCCAGTAACATGAAATAAAGAAGGGAAGGTCTGGAAAAAGAAATTAGTTTATTAACATTTTATTCCAGCACCGGAGGCAGGTAACACTCCAGCCACGTGATGCCAACTGAGGTTTTTTTCAGCTACCAAAATGCATATCAGAGAAATAGGGATTTTTTTTTTTCTTTTTGCTATGTTTAGCTTTACAGTTTCACCATTTTTATAAATGGTTTTAAATAAATATGCAGATAAAGCCTAGCTGGGAGCTCTGAGCACCCTGCTCTAGCTGCAATGTCCCTGCTCTCCCTGCACTGGCTGAGCTTGACAGGTCCCTTCCCACCCAACCCCTCCTCTGACTCCACACTCACATTCTAGCTGAGGTACTTTTCTTTCTGTTGGGATGATAAAATGTGTTTAAGCCAGAGGGGGAAAGCGCTTTTCACAGCCTGATTTTTAAACCGTGACTTATGCTTAGATGAAATTAGTGCTAATAAGGAATTAATAGCTGAAAAATAGCAAGGCCAGCTCTCCAGAAGTGCTGATCCCCCCACTGAGCAGCGGGAAGTTCAGCTAGAGGGTAGGCAAAGGAAAACACATTCCAATTTCCTACCTTTCAGCATAAAATCATTTTAGATCCTCTTCATTGAATTCATTCTCAACTCGCAGTCCAGGAGAGCAGTGGCAGGACACAGGCAGGAGCTTCCTTGCAATCAAAACACCAGGTTGCTGGTCTTTTAGGGGGGAATTTGGGAATCACAAAATCCCACAGGGGGATGGAAGGGTCCCCTGGGCAGTTTCCAAGCACACTCCCCCAACCTGGAGCTGCTGGGGGTGGTTGTGACCCAAATGCAGGACCCGGCCCTTGGCATCACTGTCCCCCAGACAACTGGCCTGGACCCATCACCCAACTGTTGCCAGCCCCTCTGCAGAGCCTCCTGCCCTCAGCAGATCAACACCCCACACCACAGGGTGTCCTCTGCAGACTGATTGAGGGTACCCCAATCCCCACAGCCAAGTCATCAGTGAAGATGCCAAAGCAGCCTGGCCCCAAACAACTCCCTGAGGGACACCCCTGGATGACACCCCAGTAATCCCCACTCTCTGGGCACAACCCAACCAGTTTCCAACCCAGTGAAGAGCACATTTGTCTGTACCCTGATGCACAAGCACCTCCTGCTACACCCTCTCTGCTCAGAGCAACCAACACCTTCAGCTGAGACTGAGCAAAATCAGGTTTATTTACAATTTTTGCCCAGCAGGAGCCCTGTTTTTTCCTCTGCTGGCACCAAGGGGATGAGCAGGGAGTCTCCTGCCCACCTCACCACGGGAGGAGCCTGCAGTGTATTCAGGGAAGGCACAATTGAGCAGGGTTTGGTTTTTTTTTTTGCAGGGCTGAACAAAACAGGATCAGAGGGATGCTTTTTTTTTTTTTTTGTGATGAATATAAACAGGAATCCAAAGCCCTCTTGTAAAGTTTGAATGGAGTTCTCCTGAAGAAAAGGGGAAAAGCCAATTGTTGCCCGTTGCTTAGCAACCAACCCAAGCTCATTGCTCTTCAAGGGAAACCAATTAGGCCTTTTAACCTATTTTAATGGGGGGGAAAGCTATAAAAATTAAACTTTCTGGCTGGTTTTCTAGTCTTGAGGGTACTCTTTGCCAGGGGAACCTGTGCAGGTAATTTCAGATGGATACTCCAAAGGAGATGTTTCCAGACTCTTGCCAAACTATTAGTGCAGCATGGTGGGGGTTGGAAGGGACCTCTGGAGATGCTCTGGTGCCACCCCCCTGCTCCATCCAGTCACCCAGAGCAGGGCCCAGCAGGGCAGTGTCCAGGGGGGTTGGCATCTCTCCAGAGAAGGAGACTCCACAACCTCTGGTCTGGGGTTGTTTGGGGCAACCTTCTATGTGTCTGCCAGGTCCCAGTTTCCTGAACCCCACAAAAAAAATCAGAGTACCTTTGTGGGTTCCACTTCTAACTAAACCCTTCAGGCCAGGCTCATCCTCTCTGAGGTGATATTAGATCACTTATTAGGTCCTGTTGCTGCTCCAGCTCAATACAGTGACAAATTTGCTATTCATCTTAATTCTCCCCCAAGTAGCTGTGCACATTGGTGGCCAGGCACATTGATTTAACTGAGTGCTAATAGAGCAGAGTTAATATTTACCAGGCTGCCAGCAGGCAGCACAGAACTGAGAGGTTTTCCTGCTGCCTGCATCAAATTCAACTGATCTGAGCTCAGGCAGTATATTTAGAGAGGGTATGTATAGATATTTATCTTTTTTTTGGTTGTTGTTTGCTTTGTTTTTGCTGTTTTTTTGTGAGTGTTTTGGAGAACAGCAGCTAATAATCAGGTCTCTGCTTCCCAGGGTATTTTGTCTGTGTTCATGGTACCCGTGGCCACCAGCAGCTCCAGGGGCCAAGTGCATCATTATCAACAACCCTCAGCAGGGAGAACAGTGGGAAAGCAAAGACTCTGATACCAAACCAGGAGCTCTCAGATGTTTCCCACACAACACCTTGAAAACACAGGTTGGAGGACAGGTTTTCCCATCTTTGCCTCTAGAATTCATGCAGTTAAACAGAATTTTACAGAAACACAGATAATTTGTGCTCTGCTGACTGGTCCTGGAGCAGATTAGAGAGAAGCTCCCCCCTGCCTGCCCTGGTGATGCCACTGCCCAGGAGCACACATCCCCCTCACAACACCCACAGCAGGATGGAAGTGATGATGGAGCTAATTAATGATGTTCATCAGCAGACTAATAGACACTGCTCTCTCTGTCAGAAGACAAAGCTAGGGGCTTGCAATGATCAGCAGCTCTTATTACTCATCCCATTGTCAGCCATCTGATCAGTGCTGCTGAACAGCAGCTGCAATATGAATATTTATGAGTAACCATTCTGAAATTTCTTCTTCTGATGTAAAAATCACCTTCAGGATGACAACGGGTTAGGGCACAGCCACTAAAGCCCACAGGTGAGGTGGGAATTGCTCCAAACCCCACCTTTAATGGATATGGCCATGACTTTGAGCTGAAATCCTGGTGCTGGGAGCTTTGTCAAGCACACAGAGGATGCCTGGGAAGAACAGATGATGCACGTGGGCACGAAGAAGAAACTGGAAGAAAAAAAATCCTTCTTGCACAAGTTGCCACATAAATCTGCAGACATCCACCCCTGGGACTACTAAACCTCTAGCAGAAGCTAAATTAATAGTGAGGGTCCAAACCTGAGCAGTGCCAAGGGATGCAGGGGGTATTTCTGTGAAGAAACACTAAATCAAGAGGGAACAGTTTCTTTTACAGACAACTGAAAACATAAACTGAATTTAGCAGCAGTCCTGGACACAGCCCAGGAATCCATCAGGACATTCTGGTGCTGGTTTTCTGGCTCTCCTGAGTAACCAGTGACCAATTCTCACCTGAAAGCTCTGCTAAAAAAACGACCTAGAAAGAATTTTTCTAAATATTTTAAACTCTTCTCCCTGCTCTACCACGTGCAGAGTCCATTTTCACCCTCATCTCCAAACACAATCACTCCAGGGCTGTTTTAAATCAATTCCACTCACCTGAATTTCACGCTACCCACCCGATGACATTTCCCTTTCAGTTCCTGCCTTGTACTGATGCTCTTTTTATTTATTCTATCTGATATCCTCCAATAAAGCAGTGGATCTTCAAAAGAAGCCTTCAATCAAAGTGCAGTTCAAGCTAAACCGTGGTCCTGGCCAGGTTAAATGGGAAACTTGCCATCCTTAATGGGAAGGCAACGTTGGAATATTTTGCTATTGATCTCTAAAGGAAATTCTGGTGATTGATAGTTTTCCAGTTCATTCCTACTCCATCTTCTCTGACTAAAATAATGTTTTGTTTTGTTTTTTAAACATATCATGCCTTGATGTTGCTGGGAACTTTGAGTTTGTTTAATTCTGAAAAAATTAATATTTATTTTTTCCTATTATCACTGATTCATTTCTTCAGCTCTGAAATAATTAGGGGCCAATTAAGAAGCAGGGGACATTTTGGGGGGCTGGAGGGAAATAGAAAACAGTCCCTTCTAGCTTCAAAAGGGCAGTGAGACAGGACAGCACGGCCACCCCAGCACACCTCACACCCTGGGGGTTAGGAGAGACAGAGCTTGGGGAGAAATTTAGGAAGATGGGTGGCCAGGGTTCATTGCTGAGCATTAAATGATGCATTGTAAGCTCCAGGGAGTCATCAGTTATGTCTCCTAGGACAAGAGCCAGTGGCCACAGTGCTTGGAGAGACACAGAATGCTAAGAGCCCTCCGGGGATGCTCTGGTGCCACAGAGCACTCAGTTGGGTAGCAGGTAGTGTTAAAATTTTCTGGGTGCTGCTCGAGAGGAGAAAGGCAAGGAAAAGCAGGTTGTGGAAAGGAAGGTCTCTGTAGGATGCTCCCACCTGTGCTTTCCCTTCTGCTTTCACATGGCTAAGAGTCTATCTGCCACTGCCACCTGGGAGATGAGCAGCACCATTACTCTGCTATCTCAGCAGCCCCTGATAAGATCATCCTGTTACACTCCTGCATCGCTAAAATATGAGTTTTTCTAGTCAAATGGTCATGAATTTTCTAGTCAAAATAGCCACCGATAACAAGAAGAAAATTGGAATGAGCCACTATATCTGGGTTTGCTACACAGACCTTTGCTGAACTATCTGTATTTCTACCTGCTAAGTGTGATGAATTTATTTCCTGAGTTTTTAGGGCATTGAGAATTACTTTTTTTTTTTAAAAAAAATATATATTTTCAGTAATTTATATGGTATAGCAATAGCCTAATAAAAATAGGAATAAGTGGAAAAGCATCAACCATCCCTCCCCTGTCATTCGCAAAGAGTCCAAAGACCTCACGAGGGCAGGTTTTTAAAGGATCCAGACTGAAGGCAGCCAAATTACAGTTGGTCACCACATCCTGGTCTCCTCATCACAGGAGCTCGTCCAGAAACACCCCTGGGCATGCCAACCACTCCTGGGGAGACCACTGGCCTGGGTGCAGCTCACTGAGTCACAGCCTCACTAATGAAGTAAGAAGGAAGAGATATTTTAATGTGCTTTTTTTTTTTCTTGGAGGTCTCCTCTGAAGTGCTGATCCAGCCAGGGTCTGACCTCCTGAAGTTACACAAGTACAACTTCAACAAAACCACTTCAGTCTTCCACTACTGATGAGATTTAAGAAGACTTTTTAACCTCACAGAGACATTCAACCTGAATAAAGACTCTTCAGTGGTTAATGCCAATTATCTCTTCTTCCTCACTGCAATTATCGTGTTTGGATGGGTTCAGGTTTATACATCCTCCCCTCAACATGCCTCTCTTGGGGACCTGTGGATCCCCTGTGCTTCTAACATTGTCCCAAGCAAAGGCAGGACAACTACACCCCCAGGAGAACATACTGCAAGGTGTTTGTAAGACACAGCAGCCTGTAGTGGTTTAAGCTAAAAAATATTGAGTTATTTGGGTTTTTTTGCAACAAAAACTTGGACACTACCCCAAGAGAGCCTGGAGCTACAGTTGCTCCTTCTGCAGCAGCTGGGTGCTGAGTAAGAACTTGGGTCCTCCTGCTCTGGGCAACCCAAGGGTGAGCTTGACCCTGGGCAGATGAGAGATGCTCTCACAGATGCTCTGCAGCTCTCCTCTCTCACTTCAACCCGAGTTCAAGCAGCAGGTTTTAGTCATTCAAGGACTTTGGTGGAGCTACTGATGCGTGTGAATATTTGCAAGCCCGAGGCCTTGGCTTGAAATGATTTTTTTTTCCAGACTGCACTAAAAAAAAAAAAAACCCAACCTACTTAGATTGAAAAATGGTAATATTTTAAGTACTCCCATTTAAACAGGAGACCTCTGCACTTGTCCAACTTTAAAAATTAATTTATCTTTCAGTTCTTTTGCACACACTGTTTCCCAAAGTATAGGCTGAGAGTTCCCCAGCACAAATCTCCACGAGCCTTTCGTCAGTGCTTGGTTCTAGTGCTGTGTTTGCTGCTACATATGGTGCTTCTTTTAACAACTTTTAATTAATTCATCAGTGATTGGAAAAAAATAAACAAACCAAACCCAGCACAACCAACCAAAACAAAGCAAACAAAAATTCCCCCAAAACCAACCAAAAAACCCAACAATAATACAACAAAATTGAAGATACTGGTTAATAATAGATCTAAAAAATTATAAAGGGAAGGCTGAAGTAATATTTAGTCTTTGGTTGAAAAGATCAAATCCCTTATTCAGAAGGCAGATGTCTGTTCTAAGTGCAAGCTGAACACACACAGAATACATATCCTGGCACTTTATATTTGTGGGATTTACTGTTTAAAGGCCAAAATAGCTAAAAATCACTGCTTTTTCCTGTTTTGCTTTTTCCTCTCTCACTTTTTCCCAGAGCCTGTGTCCCTTCCACCTGTCCCAGGTTCTGCTTCCCAGAACTCTCTCATATATTGAGAGAAAAGTCTCCTAAAAATAATGTATTCTTATGGTTGGTGGCCATAACCCCACAAAACACACTCCACCATTGCATTTGTACAAAAAATCATAGAAAGGGGGGATAATTGGGATATTGTAAAAGAAAAACTGGAAAGTGGCTGCCAGTCACCAACGGTGTCCCCGGGGAATCAGTTTGGGGGGCAGTTTGTTTGGCATCTTTACTGCTGTGGGAATTGAGGGTCCCTCAGTCAGTTTGCAGAGGACACCCCACTGTGTGGGGCTCTGCTCCTTAGGCACTAAATGACACAACCAGGGGAGGCTTAGACTGGATATTGGGAAGAAATTCTCCTTGGAGAGAGTGGTGATGCCCTGGCATAGGCTGCCCAGGGTGGGGTGCAGTCCCCATCTCTGGAGGGCTTTCAGAAGGAGTTTTGGTTGGATTTGGCAATCTAGGAGGTCCTTTCCAACCAGGATTATGCTGTGATTGGGAAACTGTTTAAAAAAATGCCTTATTCAGAGCCTGGAAAGCATCCCTGCACTTTACAGGTGAAGAAATAAAATATTTTATCTAGACTTTTGTCCATCTGAGGACAAGTAATTTGTTAGCTAATCCACATGAAGGAAAAAATGAAAACAAGGGGTATTTCAGAGTGCAGTAGTTGGTTAGTTTAAAACAAGGAGACTGGACAATTAAAATAATGAGTTTTCCCCCGAGTAAGGAGATGTTTCTCACTGGTTTGTTTCCAGTATAACACCAGAGATGCTACCAGAGCCCAAGCAACACCCAGGGCTTGCTCCTAGTTCTGAAGGTGACTGTGATACGTGGCAGAGCAGGTCCTGAGCCTGTCCTGCTGCAAACCCCAGGTGAGTTTCCACCCATATTTATCTGAATGATGGGAACAAGTGTGTCTGCAAACCCTGGAGTGGATGCTCCAAATTTGGACAAATTCTCCACGTTTTTGGCAGCCTGCTGCTGTCCTCTCCTGCAGGCATTTTCTACAGCACACAGCAGGATGATCTGGTTCTCTTTCTTTACTCTCAAGTCAAACTGAAGTACTGGCATCAGCCACACCTCACCCCTGCCTCTTCATTAATAGGTGATGAGAACCTTCCAGCATCAGGTTGGCTCCTCCAACAGACAAGTATCTGATGCACTGATGATGACAGCACTTTATTCACCTCTGGCTGTTCACACCCCATTTTCTAGCCCAGAACATCAGTGGCTTTTTACTGGGAACCCAGCTTTGAGGAACAAACCCTTGTATGTTTGTGATTTCGTGGTATTAACCTGCTCAGCTCAATGCAGTGAGAGTAAACTCTGTGCTACTTGGTTTAGGCTAAGGGAGGATTTCTGTGTTTACACTCAGACGTGTGAAATACAAGAACTTATTGAGGAATATAAGGATTTCTCCCAAATTCTCATCAAATAAACAGCTTCTGAGGGGGAAGAGGAATACTTGGCATGCCAGGTATGTGCTGAGAACCATTAATTAAGCATTGGAAAACGAGCTGATGAACAGTCACAGCCAACATGACTGCAAGAGAGAGCTAAGCTTTGTGAGATGGGAATCTCATGCATTACCCACAGAAAACAGGAGCATTTGCCTTCTGAATTAGAAAACAAACAAAACCAAATGATAAAACAACCGAAGGAATCAAACCCAAACTAAACACACAAAACCTCGGGGAGCTGTTTTTTTCCATAACCTCGTTTTCCAGCAGCCACCCAGGAGCAACTCTCCAGCAAACACACAAGCCAATTAATTCCGGACACATCGCAGAAGAGAAATATCAGCCAACAACCTTTTTGTTGTGACAGATTTCTGCCATTCCAGCAGAAGAAAAAGGACAGCACCACGTATCTCTGCTTCTCCAAAGCAAGAGAAGGAGCCAACTCATTATCTTCCTTCTCCATCTTCATGCAACGAGCAGCTGCTTGTCCTGCCCACTCCACGTCCCTCAACGGTTAGTGCACGAGCTGGAGCCAAATTGGACTGAACCTTGCAGCTCTGTGCCCAGAGGCACACGGGAAACTTGGACTGCTCTGGAAACACAAGGACCCGTTGCAACAAAGGGAAAAACCACCCCCAACATTTATTACTTTTGTCTGTCGCACGGAGGGGGTTCTGAAAACACGAGCAACACGGATTAGTCTTAGTAACTTTAAAGTTCAAGTCATTATTCATGTTCTCCTACAGGTTTTGTTGAGGCTCATACATTTTTTCTTTGCTTTTTTGCAAAGCAGATGAATCTCTGCTCAAGGTTCACCCAGGGGCACGATGATGTCTGCCAGCCAGATACAGCAAAGCACCCCCAGCATCAGTAACACTCACCACTCAGTTGTGGCTGCAGAAGACAAAGCACTTATTCTAACTTGGATCTCATAGATCATAGAGCCGAGCCCAGAAACCTGATCACTGAATAAGGCAACAGCTTTGAAATATCTCTGCTCTGCAAGATCTGAAAAAAAAAAACCAACCCAAAATATCACTCCCCAGCCAGGCCATGCTGCTAAATGGAAAGTCTCTGGTGAGGCTGTGAGGATTAACATGCTAAGTGCCATGAAATACCATCACGTGCCCCCTGATGGAGTTAACTGCACAGCTCTAACTTGGTTATGCCAGGGAAGGCAAAACTAGACCCTGATTCAGATGCATGGCAATTTAAATTTCAAATTCTAAAAAAGAAATCTAAACTAATTTGCCAAAGACCATTTAATGACACGGGAAATTAGTTTCCCTGAATTAACTTCTTATCAAATCCTTTTGTTTATGAATATAGGAACTCAACAAAGCACAAGAGCTCGTTGCCTGAGCTCGTGGTTGCCTTTGTGCTGTGAATTAGACATTGCTTCATAACCCAGAGACAGTATAAAAGGCTGGGTACAAACTGCCCTGCAGCAGCTACTCTTTGACCACCAAAGCTGCTTAAAACCATCTGTGGGTCCTGACATGCCCACCACAGCAGAGCCCTCGTGCCAGGCACGGACCCCCCTGCAGGGAGGGCAGGTTGAGGGATAGTGGGGAGCAGGCAGGATGGGGAACAAGCCCAGCACCCTGGGCTGCATCCCCAGCAGCATGGGCAGCAGGGGAGGGGGGATCCTGTCCCTCTGCTCCCAGGGATCCCAAATCCCCCCCTTCAGGGCTGGGTCCAGCTCCGGATCCTCAGCAGAGCCAGGGAGCTGTTGGAGGGGCCAGAGAAGCCCCAGCAATGCTGGGAGGACTGGAACCCTCTGCTGGGATAGACTGGGAGAGTTGGGGGGGTTCAGCCTGCAGAGGAGAAGGATCCAGGGAGACCTTCTGGGGGCCTTGCAGGGACCTGTCAGAGAGATGGGGACAGTTTTGAGAGGGTCCTTTGGGACAGGACAAGGGGGGATGGTTTAAAATAAAATAGGGAGATTTAGACTGGAGAGAATGAAGGAATTTTGGATGCTGAGGGTGGCAGAGGCTGTGCCAGGCTGCCCAGAGAGGTGGTGGCTGCCCCAGCCCTGGCACCATCCC
>JAOEGS010013784.1:6556-18664 GCA_025447755.1 Corythornis vintsioides | reverse complement strand
ACCCTGACCCAGCTCCGTGTCCCTTCTCCAGCCCCTCAGTGTCCTGCTGGGAGTGAGGGGCCCAGAACTGAACACAGCACTGAATGTGTGATAAGTGCCACACAAAACCCCACACCTCACAAGAGAAGTCAACCAGCAGCCCTCCCAATCTGCCATTTATGACTGAGAAAAAAAGCCACAGAATACCACCACAGACCAGCACCCCACGACCCAATCCATCCTTACTCCTGGGTTTCCCTTCTCCTCCTGACCAGCTCCTAGGACCCACCTCTCACACTTCTGCCACTGAGCAAATACCCAGCTGCTCCCCATGCAAACAAGGGCCTCGGGACCCAGACTGCCCCAGAAGCTTCCCCAGAGCTGTGGGGAGCCCTGGCTGCAGCCACATGTCACCGTGCACAGGCACAACTCAGCCTGTTCAGCTTGGAGCTGGAGCAACAGAGTTGATAGATGTAGAGACAACTCAGACCTTTCCATCAGCTGAAGCCACATAAGACAGGAGCTGGTCAGAGCTGACAGAGGGTAAACTCACCCTCAGCAACAAAGACCAGCAGCAGAAAACCCTGGATAGATGAAGATGGAACGAGAAGAGTTTCATCTTTCTCATGTCTGCTATTCAGATAGGGGAAAATCACTCTCTAAACACTCCACCTTCAGTCCACATCCAAGGCTAAGCTCTCACAGCTGCTCCATCACACAACAACCCCTCACCAGCAGGGAAAGGAAACCCAGGGGTTGAAGTGAAAACAGATCTCCTGAGACAGCAAAACTAATGCAAATATAACATAAACAATATTAATACTCAGCCCAGGGTGTGTTCAGCAGTCACAACAAGCAGGGAAGCATCCTCAGGAGCAGAATGGTGAGCAAAGCCCTCCAGCAGTGGGAAGAAGCAGCAGAAGAGAGGAGCTCCTTCCTCCTCCAGCTTCCCCCTTTATACTGAGCAGATGATGCTGGGATGGGAAGCACCTGGAGCCACCTCACAACAGCTGCCCTGGATTTTGCCCCTCCTGTTTCAGCTCCTGGCTGATTTCAAAGTGTTAATTACCTATAAACAAGTCTGACCTGGGGTGCCAGCACAGCAAAATCAGGATACTCTCCCTTACAACTACTGTATTACTACTCCTTACTCCCTTCTGAGGTTTAGTAATAGGTGAGGTCCAGACCTCCTCACCACATGGAGGATGCTGGAGGTGGGACAGTGTTTGCCCAGATGCCAAGGGGCCGTGGTACCCCTTGGTGAGCAGGGCATGGAGCAGCCTTGGCTCCCCTGCCCCTGGGTGGGTGTCTTAAGTTATTGTCCTGACCTGCCAGGGCAGATGCTGGAGCTCTGCACACTGAGGGGAGAACTTTTTGTCTGCTGAGCAAGACAGCCCACAGGATTTGCCCAGAGAAGGGATCCTCAGGGCAAGCTGCAGGGAGATTTTGACCAAGCAGAGACCATGGTGGCAGATAAATACCACACCTTGAGGCAAGGGGCTCTGCATCTGAAGCTTTCCAGCTTTCCCAGTATTACTGCAAGCTCAGTGGCCAGCTCAGCCCAGCAGCTGGGGCAACCTGCTCTGGGTGGCCCTGCTGGATGGAGCAGGGGGGTGGCAGAGAGCATCCCAAGAGGTCCCTTCCAGCCCCCAACACGAGGGACTCTGTGATTTCAAGCACAATGCCACGAGCCCCCAAGGGCCAGCGAGAACAGCTCAGTAGCACATTCATTAAAGGGCTTTACTTCAATTAATGACTTTCTTCCAATAATTACTTGACTTGTTTTGAATTAGGAACCGTGGATCCACTGATAAATTGACTGATTGGAAAGATTTATTCCCATTGCAGCTCCTGCAGTTCAGTTCTCAGGCAGCTGGGTGATGTACACAGCCCTGGAGCCAGGGTTGGGGGGGATTCCCAGGCCCCCCACTCCCCCAGAGCTTCACCTGCAAGGGCTGTTTGTTGTTGCACCCCAGCCAGGTTATTGCACACCGATTGCCACGCACGGCTGCACGTGAGTGTGCAAAAGCACCTCTGAAAAATCCCTTTCTAAGCTTTTCCCACTTCTGCACTTATCCCTTGTTGGATCTGCCTCTCTGCTGTTGCCTTTTCTCTCCCCTGCCCTGCAATGTTCTTATTCACCAGCTTCCATGACAGGAGAAAGAAAATCCTGACACAGAACATTTCCACAGACTCCTTTTTTTTTCCACCCCAGGTTAAACGTAAGCAGCTTTGGAACAGAGAAACTAATCCTTTTGAGGCATATTTAGCTGTCTCCCCAAGGAGAGGATCAAGTGGTGAGTGGTTCAGAGCTTACCAACCACATTAAGAGATGTTTCATCCTGCTGTGGATCTCCCTGGTGCCTCCCAGCAGCAACCAGCAGCCCACGCAGGAATCTGGGGCTCTGGCCCCCTTCTCAGTTGGTGTCACATGGGAGCAGGGAAACCAACCTCTGCCCACAGGGAAATGGAGAAGATCAGCCCCATTCTCCTGTCACAGACTGGTTTGGGTTGGAAGGGACCTGAAAGCTCATCCAGTTCCATCCCCTGCCATGGCAGGGACCCCTCCCAGCAGAGCAGGGTGCTCAGAGCCCCATCCAGCCTGGCCTGAGACACTGCCAAGGATGGGGCTGCCCCCACCTCTCTGGGCACCCTGGGCCAGGGTCTCACCCCCTCCTGGGAAAGAAGAAATTCTTCCTCCTGTCTGATCTGAATCCACCCAGCTCTAGTTTGGATCCATCCCCTCCAGTCCTGTCACTGCCTCCCCAGCTTTCCTGGAGCCCCCTCAGATCCTGGAAGGCCAGTCTGTCCTTTTATACCTGTCTAGAGTGATCATTCCTGGGACCAGTTAAACCATCTGCCAAGACACTGAGAGGAGAGACCTTGTGGCCATTCCTTTACTGCTCTCAGCTGGTTAGTTTTACTGCCAAGCTGCTTGCAGGCTGCTCAGGTGCACAGACATTTAACTTTACCCAGAAACAGGGGTTGTGTTTGTGGTTTACTTGCTGTTTAAAAATCAGTTTCACACGTGCCTGTTTATTGGCTATTTGTCACCCCTTGATCAGTTCAGAAGCAGATACAGCAGAGCAAGATGTTCCAATCTGGCATCAATATAGAGGGCATGTCCACTGAAATCCCAGGTATCCAGAGCAGCAAAACACTCTTCATTTGTATATTCAGCATGGATCAGTTACAGGAGACACATGAAGGTTTTTTCTTGTCTCCATCTGGCCCTCCCCTGCTGGTTTGTTGAAGATTGGGACCTTCTGGCTCTGGGGGGGTTGGGCACTGCTCCCAAGGAACAAGCTCCAGGACAAGAGGAACCAGCTTCAAGTTGCCCAGGGGAGGTTGAGGTTGGAGCTGAGGAACAATTTCTTCCCCTGCAGGGCTGTGCCAGGCTGCCCAGGGCAGGGGTGGAGTCCCCGTGACCCCTGGAGGGGTTTCCAAGCCCCCTATGGAGCTGTGGTGCTGAGGGCCATGGGGCAGTGGTGCCCTGGCACTGCTGGGGATGGTTGGACTGGATGGTCTAAAAATCTTTTCCAGCTCAGATGGTTCCATGATTCTAAGGCATGGGATGAGCTGCTGTCCCAGAGCTTTGAGTCCTCTCAGTGTGCAAGACAAGGAGCCCAGAGCATGTCTGCCCTCAGACGAGGACTTTGCTGGCAAAGGGCAATCACATCCCTCCAAACACACCCCTGTATTCTGGCAGAGAAAAACCCAACCCAAGCAAACAAACTAACAACCCCCCCAAAAACCTATTCCTGTTCTTTCCTCATGCAGCCACATTAAAAGATGAAGGAGGAAGATGTGATCCTCGGGAACAGGGCTTGGGGGATTTCTGCTAAGAAGGCTCTAAGCCAGATCAGCAAAGCCAGTGGTAATAAAGTATCTTCCTGTGATCCTCACAACTGAGATTAAAGCCTTCAAGCAGCCCACAAGATTAAGGAAATTACTTCCATAAAGTATAATCTGTCACCCTTTCTGGACTTGGCTTAACCACACAGACAATGGGGAAGAATATTTTCTTCTACTAGGAAAAAAAAAAATTGTTTTCATAGTCACGCTTCTTTGCAAAAATGAGAATTTCCAGTGATAACAAAATCCCATTTTCTTTGACCTGGCTTCTGCAGGACAGCAGCTACCAGCTGGATGTTGTAAACCACTTCTCCAAGCCCCCAAGACAGCTCAATTCCCACCTTCTGGTTTTTGTGGAATAAGCTTCTCTCCTGGTGTCTGGAGAGCAAGAGGGAAAACAAACCAAGAGGGTCCATTGCAAACAAAGGGCGAGTATTTATTCTACTATGTAAATGAATAATAACAGGATATTTCTTCCATTCCTAAGCATCTGTTAATGCAGTTTTAAGATAAAATGCCATTTCCAGGATCGTTAACCTATTAAGTTGCCCACACCAGTGCCCACCAGCAGACCGGGTTGTGCTGGCCCAGCCTGGCTGCAGCCACCATGTCCCATCCATGTGGAACAGCAGCAGGAGCATCGGGGAGAAAGGGGGTCAGGGCTGTCACCAGCCAGAATAGCCATCCTGAACCTGCCTTCCATCCACATCTGCAAGTGCCTGCCTTTGTGGGGGTCTGTCATAAAATGTGAGGGCCCAGAGGGGTTTTCCATATAATCATAGCATGGTTTGGAAAGGACCCTGAAGCTCATCCCGTTCCAAACCCCTGCCATGGCAGGAACACCTCCCACTAGAGCAGGTTGCTCAGAGCCCCATCCAGTCTGATCTTGAACACTTCCAAAAAGAGGACATCCACAACTTCTCTGGACAAGCTGTTCCACCACCCTCCCAGTGAAGAATTTCTTCCCAATATCTAATCTAAACGTACCCTTTTTCAGGTTAAACCTTTCATTTTATCCCAATCCCAACTCCCGAGGAGCACCACTCATCACTGTTCTCTACTGGGACATCAAGCTGTTGACCACAGCTCTGAGTGCAACCATCCAGCCAACCCCTTCACCACCGAGGGCTCCAACTGTCACATCCAGTCTCTCCAATCCAGAGACAAGGATGCCACACAGGACAGTGTGGCTCAGAGAGGCCATCAGCAGGGTGTGGGTGCAGGGTCTGGTGCCCCCTGGTCTGTAGATAAACTCAGGCTGCGGGTTGCCATGGAGCCAGGAGCACCAGGATACCACTGTCTGTGGAGGAACCTGCAGCCAACGGGTCATCCCCACATCTGTGATGTCACAATGCCAGGCAGGTGGGGTTTGTTGTTGGGCAATGTGGTGAGTGCCTCAGGGAGAAGGACCCTGCTCTGCTTCAGGCTTCAACCCGGGCCCAGTGGGCAGCTGCTGCCACTCATGATGGGGGAGAGGAGCCCTGTGTCCTGCACCACCTTCAACCAGATGCGGCTCGAGGGAGAGCACCTGGATGTCACCCTGCGCGTGGGGGGCGTTGAATTCGATGCTCACAAGATCATCCTCTGCAGGTGCAGCAACTTCTTCAGGTCAGTGCCGAAAACAACAGGGGCTGGGGATGGTGTCCTAGACTGGGGCACGCTGCCTGAGGGTATCTCCAGCACCTCCACCAGCACTAACAGCTCATCCAGCCATTCCCCATCATTCTGCTGTCTCCCTGGGCACCTCCTCCACAAGCTCATATCCAACAGCAGCTCTGGGAGCATCATCTGAGGGCTGCCCAGCTGCAGTGCAGGGCTGGGAGTGTGGCCAGCCTGACTCACCCACCATCAGGTGGGAGGTTTTCTCTCCCCACACCCCACTATCTGCTACTCTTGCTGGAGTGAGATGACCACTCACCCTGTCGTCCCCTGGCCACAGCTGGAGGCTGTGACTCCTCTTTAACACACCAGCCAGTGAAATGGGAATTAGTAAATGACATTATCTCCCAGCATGGCTGCTGCTTGTGCCCAAACTGAATCATGGAATGGCAGAGGTTGGAAGGGACCTCTGGATATCATAGAGTCCAACCCCCTGCCAGAGCAGGGGCACCCAGGGCAGCCTACACAAGAACAGATCCAGGTGGGGTTGGGAAGTCTCCAGAGAAGGAGACTCCACAACCTCTCTGGGCAGCCTGAGTCAAGCTCTGACACCCTCACAAGGAAGTTCCTCCTCATGCTGAGGTGGAACCGTCTCTGCTCCAGTTGATCCCCATTGTTCCTTGTTCCATTGCTGGTCACTGCAGAGCAGAACTCGGCCCCTTCCATCTGACACCCACCCCTCAGGTACTCACAGATATTAATTAGGTCCTCTCTCAGGCTGAGGGAACTGGGGCTGTTTAGACTGGAGAAGACTTTCTGCACAGGGGAGATGCTCCAGCCCTTTCATCCTCCTCATACGAAGGCCCAGGGGATGAAGGGCTCAGGGTTCAAGGCTGAAAAGCTGTCTTGTCCCTCAACACCCCCTTGGGTTTTTGCAGGACTTTGTTCAGCAGCAGGTGGAACACCACTGACAAAAGAGTGCACAAGATCTCAGGTGTGTCTCCAGAAATGATGGAGCTCATCATGGAATACGCCTACAGAGGGACGGTGCCGGTCACGGCCGACAACGTGGAGAGTTTGCTCATCACAGCCGACTACCTCAGGGTCAGGGGCATCATCAGGCTGTGCTGTGAGTTCCTGAAGTCCCAGCTCTGCTTGGACAACTGCCTCGGCATCTGGAAGTTCACAGACACGTACTACTGCCCTGAGCTGCGAGCAGCCACCTGCATCTTCATCCTGCAGCACTTCAAGGAGATCTCCGAGGTGTCCCCAGAGTTCGTGGAGCTCTCTGACAAAGACCTTAAAGAGCTCCTGGAGAAGGACGAGCTCAATGTGAGGCAGGAACGAGCCGTGTTCGAGGCTGTCCTCAAATGGGTTGCTCATGACCCACAGAGTAGGAGGCAGCATGTTCCTGAACTGCTGGGCAAGGTGGGTGCTCTCATGGGGTGGGCATGGGGCAGACATTTCAGTGCGTGGTTCCAGCTTCAATTTACCTGCTCCTCACACCCAGGAAGGGCCATGAGACAATGATCTCTCTCCATACAAAATGTGGATGAGCAATTTGAGGGTGGGGAGAGCTTGGCCTAGGCTGCCCAGAGAGGTGGTGGCTTCCCCATCCCTGGAAGGGAGGTTGGATTCTGTGTGATAGAATCACAGAACGTCAGGGGTTGGAAGGGACCTAGAAGATCATCATCCCTGCCAGAGCAGGATCACCTAGACCAAGCCACCCAGGAACAGATCCAGGTTCTGCTTTACAATCCCACCTCCCGTGTGCCCTTGGCAGGTCCGACTGGCGCTGCTGCCGTTGGAATACCTCCTGAACAATGTCAAGTCCCACGAGTACGTGAGGGGCAGCAAGGAGTGCCGGCTGCTCATCACCGAGGCGCTGACAGAGATGTACAGGGTCTCCATGCACAGCCCAGCTCCCGACTACGCCCACGCGCTCAGCCGGCCCCGCCTGCCCCACGCCGTGCTGCTGGCCATCGGCGGCTGGAGCGGGAACAGCCTGACCAACGCGCTGGAGACCTACGACGCCCGCGCCGACCGCTGGCTGAACGTCACGCGGCAGCACGAGCCCCGCCTCGCCTACCACGGCGTGGCCTGTCTGGAAGGCTTCGTCTACGTGGTGGGGGGTTTTGACAGCCTGGCTTGCCTGAACGTTGTCAAGAGGCTGGACCCCGTCGGGAGGAGGTGGCAGGAGGTGGCTCCCATGCACTCCCCGCGTTGCTACGTCAGCGTGGCCGTGCTGGCCGGAGACATCTACGCCATGGGCGGCTTCGACGGGCACGCGCGGCTCCGATCGGCAGAGCGGTACCGACCCCAGAGCAACCAGTGGAGCAGGATCGTCAGCATGCACCAGGAGAGGAGTGATGCCAGCGCCACCACGCTGAGGGACAAAGTAAATGGCCCCACGGGTTCTTAGAGTCAGAGTGGCTTCCATTCCCTTAGGCTGGGAAGGGCCTTCAAGAGCATCATGTCTCAGCGGTGGAAGCAGCTGAAGGGTGGAGGCTGGTGACACCAGCTAGGTGTGGGTGGACTCGGTGATCTAGGAGGTCCTTGCCAAGCAGGGTGGTTCGGTGTGGGTTCAGCCTCCTGCGGGGTTCCCTAGCTGACAAACACAGAGCTGCCACCCCAGAGCTCATCGTTTAGGTAGGAAAGAGGAGCTGTGGGAGCAGGAAAGGTAACAAATGCTCCCTGCAATGGGAGGACTCACTCAGAAGAAAGAGGATGAAGTTTGATGTGAATGTTAGTTGGTAAATCCTCAGCACAGGAGGGACATGGAGCTGATGGAGCAGGGCCAGAGGAGGCCACGGAGATGCTCAGGGGGCTGGAGAAGCTCTGCTCCCAGTACAGGCTGAGGAAGATGGGATTGTTCAGCCTGGAGAAGAGAAGGCTCTGGAGAGACCTTAGAGCACCTGCCAGTGCCTGAAGGAGGTGATCCAAAGCCTGGAGAGGGGCTGTTTTCAAAGGCCTGCAGTGACAGGCCAAGGGGCAATGGTTGAAATGAGAAAGGAGTGGATGGAGATGAGAACTAAGGCAGAAGTTCTTTCCCAGCAGCGTGGTGGGCACTGGCACAGGGTGCCCAGGGAGGTGGTGGAGGCCCCATCCCTGGAGACCTCCCAGGGGGGGCTTGAGGAGGCTCTGAGCACCCTGCTCTAGGTGCAGATGTCCCTGCTCTCAGCAGGGGGTTGGTCTGGATGAGCTCTGGAGCTCCCTTCAACCCAGACATTGCCAGGATTTCTATGAGATTTCCATCCCCACCTTTCATTTTCTCTTCATCGTGCTCTCCCACCAAAAGCAGAGCCCCTCTGCTGACATTTTTCCCCTCCTGTGCACAGGTGTATATCTGTGGTGGGTTCAACGGGCACGAGTGCTTGACCACCGCCGAGGTCTACAGTCCCACCACAGACCAATGGACCTTCATAGCTCCCATGAGCATGAGAAGAAGCGGCTTAGGTGTGATCGCCTACGGAGATGAGGTGTACGCGGTAAGGGGCAGGTGGCAGCTCTGCCACAGCACCCACAGAACCCTCCTGGCACATGCTTTTGCTGGTCATCAAGGAGAGAGACTTTCTTCACTAAGAAGAAAGGAAGGTGTAGAGTTGTGGGTGCTGGACCTTGTAACTAGAGGTAGGACCAGGGGAAGTGGCCACAAGTGGCACCAGGGGAAATTCAGATCACATCTGAGGAGAAATTTCTTTGTTGACAGAGCAGTGAAACATGGGAAGGGATTGCCCAGGGAGGTGGTGGAGTCACCAAACCAGGGAGGTGGTGAAGTCCCCATCTCTGGAAGAATTCCAGAGGCCATTAGAAGTGGTGCTGCAGAGCATGGTCTAGTGACCATGGAAGTGTTGGGTGGAAGGTTGGACTTGATGATCCTGGAGCTCTTTTCCAACCTTATGATTCCATGAGGTCAGAGCCAGGAGGGTGAGAACACCTTCAAGCATCCCAAGTGCTGTTGGAGACCCCACTCTCTCTGCACTGCTCCGAGGCAGGACCAGCAGCCACCATCCCCGTGGTGGGAATGATCTGGGATGATGCCGGGAGGAAAGGCCTCGTTGAACTCTATCCCTCTGGTCCTCACAGGTGGGAGGATTTAACGGCTCCATCCATCTGCAGAGCGTGGAGGTTTACAACCCCGGGGCCAACGCCTGGCGCCGGATCACCGGCATGCTCAGCCCCCGCAGCAACTTCGGCATCCAGGTGCTGGAGGATCGGCTGTTTGTGGCCGGGGGTTTCGACGGCTTCTCCACCACCTTCAGCACCGAGTACTACGACAAGGACAGCGGCGAGTGGAGCGACAGCCACGACATGGGCGTGCACCGCAGCGCCCTGGGCTGCGCCGCCGTGCCGAGGATGCCCAACCTCCGGGAGTACACTGCCCCGCGGGGACCCCCCCGGGGACAGCGCTGCTCCTCCTCCTCCTCCTCCTCACGGATCAGTTCTTCCCTGTAGAAATGGGAACTGCTGGTGCTGGCCGAAGGAATTATTTGTATATTTAAAGCTTCCGTTCTGTGGTGTCATAAAGTGTGTTGGCCACAACCCCGTGGAGAATAAACGTGCAATAGGATTTGGAGAGATAAAAGGTGTGTTTGCATTAATTTCTCGTCATAAACTCATGGAAGGGTTTGCGTTGGAAGAAAGCTTAAAGATCAACCAGTTCCAGCCCTCCTGCCATGGGCAGGGACACCCCTCACTAGAGCAGGTTGCTCAAAGCACTGTCCAAGACAGCCCTGAGCACATCCAGGGATGTAGCATCCGCAGCTTCCCTGGGCAGCCTCTTCCAGTGTCTCACCAACCTCAGAGTGAAGAACTTCTTCCTGATGTCTAACTAAATCTACCCTCTTTAGTCTGGGGTTTGAGGGGGCTCTGAGCACCCTGCTCTAGTTGCAGATATCCCTGGGTTGGATTAGATGACCTCTGGAACTCCCCACCAGACATCGCTAGGATTCCATAAAACTACATTCCAACCTGTGAAATGAGAAGCAGCATCTTAAAATCAGGGAGTTATTTTTCCCAGAGCTTCCAGAGACTGGGGGAGGGTGGAGAGGAGCACGGGCAGCAGCTGTGGGAAGCAGCACATCTCCATCGCTCCCCACTGCACCCCTGGGGTTAATGGATGGGAACGGCGGCTATTTCTGGAATAAATGAGGTGTCACTTTTCTGGGACAGGGCTGTGGAAACAGCTGTGTGCTCACGCTCCCAGCATCAGACACAAAAACACCCAAACAGCTCCGAAAGCACTACAGCAAACAAGGCTAAAAATGAAATTCAATTTGCCTTCTACCTCCAATGTCCTCCTCCAGCAGCTGGAAACTTCTCCCCGAGCATCCTTTGGTTTAGCATTTAACCATTGCAAAGCCAGGCAGCCCACCAGGGCTGGGGACTGCAAATATTCCAGAGGCCTTGGAGACATGACACTCATGGAGGAGGCAGGATTCTCACGGCCAGGGGAGCTCCTCAGAGCATCCACACAAAGGGGCAGGCGAGAATGCTATGATGTTACGTTTAGTCCACGACTTCTGGAGAACCAACTCTCCCTTGGTCACCAGAGATGTGAGATCTAGAATGTCAGGTCATTTTCCTGCCCAGAAAAGTCACAGATGCCCCATCCCTGCAAGTGTTTAAGGCCAGGTTGGCTGGGGCTCAACCCAGCCTTGAACCTCAACTAAGCTTCCTTGCAGGGGGGTTGGACCAGATGACCTTGGAAGGTCCCTTCCCACCCAAACCATTCCATGATTGTCTAATTCCACACCACCACTGCCACCAGAAACCAAAAGCACAACTCATTCCTGTGCCACTGTCACCATGGAGTGGCCTCAAGCCTTATTAAGAAATATTGTTCCTTTTATCAGAACGGAGAGCCCACAGCTGAGCTGCAGATACCAACCCAGCCAAGGAATTCCAAGAGATTTACCAGCACTGGGAGAGCACTCTGGAAGGAGATGACTTTGCTAAAGAGATTGTCAGTTAGGGAACAAAGTATTCCTTTGGTTTTTAATCCCCCAAGTATAAATTATCAGATCTAACCCATGATTGTGTCGAGAGGGAGAAGAAAATAAAAGCTAAATGAGCTAAACTGTAAACACAGACACTTTTTGAGGAAGATAAGTGTGAAGTAAGTGAACCAAAACTGGCTGAGACACAGGGGAGAGCGGATAATCGAGTTCAGGAATTAAAGTGGAAAAAAAACCCCAGGAGATGGAGTTTAGAAGGACGCCCATCGAGCAGCATACCAAAAGATCAGGAAAGTCAAGTCAAGGATAACCCAATCCCAGCAGGATTTGTGCACAGTCAGTGCTGTTCTCTGACTACAAAGATTCTGCTCAGGCCTCTTTGGCTCTCAGAGCTGTCTGGGCTCAGTGATAAATGCTGCTGGACCCTCCTGCCTGGGGATGGGCTGAGGGGCTGCAGACAGGCTGTGGAAGAACAGGAACCTGGGATGGATTGCTATGGTTTTGCAGAGTGAGAACTTGCCCTGAGCACCCACCAGCTTCCAGCTGCCCACCAGCAGCTTGGCCAACACCAGTACCAGTTTCTTCTCCAGTCCTAAATGCAATTGTACATTTGCTGGGGTTACTGGGGCTTTGCACCCTGACCTCCTGTCAGGAGCTGTCAGAGCCAGAAGGTCTCCCCTGAGCCTCCTTCTCTCCAGGCTCAACCAGCCCAGCTCCC
>JAOEGS010013782.1:18969-39077 GCA_025447755.1 Corythornis vintsioides | reverse complement strand
CTGTCCCACCATGTCTCAGTGATTGCAATGAGATCATGGTCCTGAGATAGCACACAGATCTCTAGTTCATCCTGTTTGTTCTCCCATGCTGCGTGCATTTGTGTACGGAAATTTTAGCAAGTTTTTCATACTACAGTACCTCCTGACTGGTACCAACCCTGAGGAAGCAGTGAGGATGGCACAACACCCCTCAACTCTCTCCAGCCCACTCCCCAAAGGACAGGCATTTCCCCCCTCCCCCCTCTTATGTAGTTTAAAGCTTTATCAATGAGCCCAGTCAATTTATATGACAGAATCCTTCTTCCCCTTTGAGAGAGAGATACTCCGTCTGATGCCAGCAGACCAGGTGTCCTATAAACCTCCCCATGGTCAAAAAGTCCAAAATTTCAGCGGTGACACCAGTCTCTCAGCCGTGTGTTAATGATATGTGTTTTCCACCCCTTGTCTGTTTTTTTTTTTTCCCCTCTACTTGAGGGATTGATAAAAAAGCTACCTTTCATCACTGAACGCAAACAAAACTCTTCTTCTTTCCACCTATTTGTTCTATTTACTGTTGAACAAGACTGTAAATTTTATTTTAGAACAAAGATACATGTTTGGAGATCTGATAGAAAATGAGATAGGTAGGTAAAAAATATTTTCTTTTTATATGTATTGTAAGACTATTTTTCACCACTGCAGAATCTATTATGACCCATCAGCTGAGAAATACTGGTATATGAAACTAGATATCTATTATGGTCTTATCAAATACCATGTATTAGCTGTATGTCAAAGGAATGTACTTCATACTAAGTAGGAATATTTATGCTCTCTTAATATTTTGAACACTTTCTTAAGCAACCAAGAAGTACTCAAAAATTCTGAAGTTATTAAACAGTTTGCGTAGGTATGAGTGCTTATTCACTAGCTGTACTAGTGAATTGGAACATGCAGTGATAGAAGTGGGTCTTCTTTGACTTCATATGAATTATATTTTAGAAGTTACTAGGTATTCTTTAAAGAGAAAAGACTCATACATTTAATACCCATTTAAAAAAATTATTTATTTTTCCTTTCTGATATAAGCATTTCTGTTAGTATAGTTTTAAGTAGTTAATGCATCACTGAAAATTACCAGACTTCCCTGTATAGGATTTGAACAAACAAGACATGTTTATTGAGAGTATCCTCAGACACTGATGATACCCTGGTACTAATGGAGTTCTGATGACTGTTTTCTATTATCCCAAAATATATATTTCTGTTACTGAAGATTTCAAAGTTATTTTCTGCCTATTTATTTTTGAATTAGAAGACACTATGGTAATTTGACAAAAATTATTTTAATGTTAAGATACTATCTTAAAGTAATAAGTAATATTTTAATTGTAAAGAATGTTGATAGTAAATCTCGAGAATGAAGCTGAAGGCTTATTATCAAAATACTTTAAAGCTTACTAAAAGGAAAGTGGATCTTATGCTAAATGTATTTGTCATTATTGTGCAGCGCAGTCATGATAATTAAGTTCTGTTATTTTAATTCCCAAATCAAATTTTGTATAACAGATATTTCCTTTAGGTTTACACTCTCATTAAGTCAGTGGAATCTCGCCAAGACTTCAAGTGTTTCCAGTTTACATGGGTTTTATGTGGCGGTACTAGAAATAATGTCACCACATAACATAATTAGAAATCTATCTCTTCTCATCAAATTGAGTACCATGAAAGTATCAAGGGCATTGTGGTTTCAAGAAAATTATTTGCATCCTTAGCCTTACTTAAAACAGTTTTCAGACTGTATTGTACTGTGTCTAAGTTGCTGTTATGTTTTCTTTGAGTTTCTCACCTTCTGATGTTTGTTTCCTAGAGCTACCTTTTTCTTAAGCAGTAAAACTATACAGATGGATATAACAGATACTGTCTCTTGTGAATCAAAGTGTGACAGATTGTGCCTGTAAAAATGAAAACTAAAACGAACTCATTTGAATGTGGAAGTTTAGCATTGTTACCAACACATTTGGCATTAAAAAGTCGTATCTTCAATATCAAATGCAAGATGGTCAAATCAGTCAGTTTCTCAGCATGAAATATTGTATGTTGTTAATCCTTCAAGAACTAATCCCTGGAGAAAAATCAAGGAGAATGGAGTTTTAAAAAAAATTCCTGTTGCTAAAATTTAAAGATTGTGTTACGTGTGAGCCTCTAGACTATGAAATGTAATCTCAATACTGGTGTGGGGGAATAACAGAAGATAAGAGAGGGGTATTGTAAACATGCTGGAGTGACTTGCAGCTAGGGTGTTGAAAAACATATATATCATACTAATTGTTCTTTGTCCTTGTATGTTGGACAAGAAGAACATCTGTGTTTAGATAACCTGGGCCTTTGGTAGACTTAACAGCACCATATCAAACATTGAGATTCCTGCCCTGCTGTTTGAAAGATGAAAGCATAATGATAAATTATGTCTGTGCAAATCCCTGAAATACAGGCAAAACCAGCAAATTCAGGGATCATCTAACATGGAGTGAGCTCTGAAAGCAAGTGTTATTTTCCCAGTAAATCAGTGACAAGACAAAGAGCTCCACCCGTTGGATTAGCACTAACCATACTGCAAACAAAACTGCCAAGGGACCTTGGCATGCAGATGTGATACAAGAGTCAGAGCTGCTCCACTGGTGAGAGGCTTCACTTCAGTGCTTGTGTCCTCACATATGTCCACCTGCCCTGGTGCTGCTTTGGGGATCCCCTGATTGGCAAAGTAATGAAAATAAATTTACTCTTTGAATTTCATCCATTGTTTTTCTGGTTGTTTCTGCACTTTTCCTGTACTAGCTCACACAGGAAGTATAATTTATTCCTTCTGAGAATTGAACTTTAGTGAAGATAATATGTGGTCCAACAATATGATTTATATAGCAAACTATTTTTTTCTCAATTTATATGAAAACTACATAAGAAATTAATAGATTTTTCATGAGTTAACTTGGAGCCTGTGTTATACAACAACTAAGTAGTGTCTGTATGTAAAATTATATACTAATATTTTATGCTAAAAATTTTGTATTTCAGAGATTCAGTTGAGGTGATTGTGCATTCAGCTGATGCATTTGCACCTGTGGCCTACCTTCATTTTTTAAAATTACACCTGGAGAATAAGGCAAGTAGATTGCAAATGTTGCCTTCCTTTAAAATCTTCCTTTCTCTTTTTATGTAGCTTTGTCACATTTTTAAGACTGTGACACTTTGTCACAGATTCACATGTGAGTGTACTTTTAAATAACAATGTACATATTTAGTTGAATTTCAGAACTTACCATAAGGAAAGCTCAACACAGATGCTTCCTTGTGTCGAATGAATGGAATTAGTTTATCTTTGTAGCATTTTTCATCTTATATTATTCTGGTCAAAGATCCTAAAGGAATTGTTAATAGATAACTGGGATTCAGTCTCTTGGCTTATGATTCCATAGAAACAGCAGAACAGGAATAGGAACCTAGTGGTTTAAATATCACGGACTCTTATGTGAGTAGAGCTAAGAAAGCCATAAGTTATTTTTCATGGTATTTCTCATCACTTTTCTCAGGCAAAATGCTTTCTTTTTAAACTCCTGAACATCTGTAAGTTCTAGTATTTTGTTGAAGAGTGTGCTTCATGATGTTCCTACTACTGTTGCAGACATCTTTTTATAGCTCTTCCTAATTCTGTCTACCCTTTGAAGATCACTGAACTTCTTCTAGGTGCAGGGATCATTATATATATATAATTTTACATTTTGTGTCTCTTGAGCAAATACGTTTCCTGAATTTCTTTCAGTTGATCATGCCCTTTTCCCTCCTGCCTCTTTTTAAATTTTATTGTTTCATAAAGATAAAATACCTGTACATTTTTCTTCCACTATGGCCTTATTCTTGCCATGGTAAATTGTATTTCATCCTGTCAGTTTTTAGTTTGGGATTTCTTTCAAAAATAAAACATTAAATACTTGTCTGGGAAACTGTGAAAAAGGATATAAACTAATATGCGAAGCAAAATCAAATAGGTTCAATAAAGGAAAATTTGGGAGCAGGGCATTTTGGGGAAGAGTGATAATATATTAATATTTCTTTGGAGGCACTTACTTTATTGCTCATGGCAAACTTGATGCACCATACATCACTACAATGTGATAGGTTAGGGAAAATGAAAAACACAAAGCTTTACATAAATCAGGCTAAAAATCATATTAAAATATAAGCAGAACACTTTATGTAAGAATCAAGATTTTACTTTTATCTGTTCATAAGCTTTTTGCCCCTTCTAATGTAGATGTTTTAGATATGGTTAAAGCCTCACAGTTTCAAGCAGTGTTGTACTAAATCTTATTTCAAATCCACTGTAGACAAAGCTGTCACACTTTCAAAGGGGTAAGGTTTGCAGAGGCTTTCCCTGGATTTTGGTATATAAAATAATGTCTAGTATAGATAAGAGGAAAATAGTCTATTTCCTGCAGTTGTTGTCTCATAAGGAAAAGCATTAGAATCTTTTGGCTGTAGATTATTTTATGTCATGATAAATTAAGGTAGGTTTTCAAGAAGTTATGAATATGGAGAACCAGTCAGTCTTTCAAGAGTATAACTTGTTACTAAATTAGCAGATTTTAACTGCAGAATGATAAAGAGATGCCTTCAAGATTGATTTGCTTCATACTATATAGCATGATAGCACTATACTTTTCCTTGCTATTTGATGCTTAGGAGAAATTGAATCTGTTAGATTTTATTTAATTTTGTAACATATTTGTCACGGTTTAGGGTCAGGGCAGCCCAGACCAATAACAGACGCTCTCTTTTAACCCCCCTCCCTCCCCAAAGGGGGAGAGAAAAGGAATAAGGGAGAGAGACTTAGTGATTTGAAAAGGAAACTAGAACAATTTAATGAAAATGAAAATAATAATGAAATATATACAAATATGTACAAAACCAGTACCGAACCCAACCCCCCTGATGGTCATTATGTCACCATCACTGATGCTGTGGAGGAGCTGGATTCTGGCAACGGGTTTCAGGATCAGGATCGAAGCGAGAGAGCGAAAGAGCAAGCAAGAGAGCCAAAGCAAGAGAGAGTGAGCGGAAGCAAGAGAGAGACCCTCTGGTCCCCCGAGCTTTATATACAGGATATGACATATATGGGATGGAATACCTAGTTGGTCAGTTTGGGGTCACCTGTCCTGTCCACTCCTCCTCACAGGTGCGGTCTTTCACTTTTCTGCACCCCTCAGTGTGATACACAAGTTCTAGCAGTGGCCTTGGTTTGCATTCCATCCCTGGTAGTAACTCTAAACACAAGGTGTTATCACTGCTAGAAGCGGACACTATCTGCAAAACATACTTCTAACTTCAGAAAGTGTAGTCAGTTAGAAAATCTGAGCTGGAAAGTAAAATCACTGAACAGACCCTGTTCGGTTTTTACTCAAACCAGGACACATATTTCTGTTTAATTCCTTCTGGTCTAAGTAATTTTAATCTTCTTTTAGGACTTTAGCTGCAGAATTAGGCTTTGTAAGTAGTGTCAGGGGAACAAGAAGGAATTTCTAGTTGCAACATACGTCTTGTGGCATTGTGGGTGGCATTTTTTGAATACCATGTCATCACTGAGTGATAGTTCTCCTAGGTAACCTTTATTTTCCCTCTGCACCACAAGAATATAGATAACCCTTGCAGTTATCCTTACAAAACTTTGATACAAATACTGCAGAATTATTATTTTTTTTTACTGATTTATTTCAAACAAAAGATTTTCTTTCCTACTCTATTTGACTTCAGAATCAGTCTGGCTCTATGAGAAAAAAGAATTTTTTGTTATCTTTTCATAATTAAGAACCTTTATTTAAAGTCTTTCAGAGTAAAGGACTTTCTTCCTATGTGTCTTGAAATATGGCAAGGAGATGTGTGTGGTCTTGGTCATTATACTTATTTAAAAGAGTTCTGTTACCAAGGTACACCACAAAGAATAAAGAGATTATTATAGTCTTTATGAGTTTTCTACCCCACTGTATTCTCATTGCTGCTCAGTGGGAGAACTATCAGTTTTGGAACTGTGTTGTGATAAGTTTTTATACCAGTTTGTGTAGTGGAGAGTGTAAGCTTTTTAAGAAGGCAGTCTGTTGTTTTCATAAAAGACCACTGCATGGAATTTCAGCTATATCAGTTGAAGTACTAGCTCCAAGGCTTTTTCAACAGGAGAATCTGGATCTTGGAACACATGCATTTGCTTATCTTCATTCTGAGCGCACTTGCATCAATGACATGAGTTATGTGAATATAGTTAAGCATATGCATGCATGCAGGCTCTGATCCAAAATTAGGTTGGTATCACAATGTACAGTGGGTGTGGGAGAAGCAGTGTAACAAATAGGAAAATATATTACTTATGTGAAGTAACATGAAAATGTTATGTGATAAAATGGGCTCTGTAAGATTTAATTAAAATGTCATTATAGCAAGCTTGATTTTTTTATTTTTAAAGTGATGAGAATATTATTCAGGGAAAATTAGTCTGTTTGTGGCAGTCTATAACTTTAAGTTTTAAATTCCTAGATTGCTTTCTCTGTCGAAAGGAATAGAAGACCAACATTTGTATGACATTTGAATATAGCTACTAAACAGAGTCTGGCAGCTGTATTAGGCTGGCATTGAGCCTGTTCTTCTAGTGCCAGGTTCCACACCTAATACTTCTGCTGTAGCCTGCACCTGTGCTGCTTCAGCAAGTGATTGATTACCTATGTTTTTGGAGCATTGTGGGAGTCAGCTTTGAATGAATCATTGTGATGTGTCAAAGGCATTGGAATCAACAGTAGCCTATAAGCATTTTTGTGGTCCTTGGTATATGTAAGAGAATGTAGAATATCTAGTATTTCTTAGTCATTACCAAAAAATTTTGCAACCAACCAGCTGTTTTGTGTATGTGTGTAAACACAAATGTACAATTTTTTTTATATCTGTGAAGCAATATTTGTATAAGCTTAACAATTTCTAAAATATTGAGATACTAGAAAAAAAAGTATGTCTGGGGATGATAGGAGAATTTTATGCAGCATCGATTTGGAGTATTTTTAATATTAACAAATTACAGAGTTACAGGAGTTTTCTATAGGTTACACCAGACCAGTTGTGATACAGTCTGTGAGTCTCAACACATCTCCATGAATTTTTTATGAAGCACATTTTGCAGAAAACATGTTTAGAAACATAGTTGAAAGAACAATTTTCACAGATGGCATAAAAGTTGGTGTTCTTTTCGTGTTCAGTTGCAGATTGTATGAATTCAGTCCTCCAAGTTAGAGAATGGAGGGAAGTTACAGGTCTCTTAATAGCACCTACAGAAGATAGCTACGGTATCTTCTACCTAGAAGAAGGTACAGTAACTGTAGATCTCTTATAGGTAATTATGTAAAGCTCAACAAAGCAAGAAACAAAGTGGCTGTCATACTGGCAAGGTGGAGCATTTTTTTGCCTAATGATGGATTGTTACTCCATACTGAAGTTAGCATACAGGTGATCTAAAAACAAAACCTGTAGCTGCATTGTGATACTGTCATTCATATCACCATGTCTATGCATGCTTACTCAGGGGATAGGACCAAATGGTGCAAACTCTCTATTATGTTACATAAGTACCCAGTGAATGCCCATGCAATTCAGTTGCTCAGAACACTCAAGAAATTGTCACCACAGCTGGTCGGTCTGAGCGGCAGACCGGGTGATCAGCAGTTTTCTGCTGTCTAGGTAAGCTGTCCGTAGCCAGGGTATCTCTGGGACCAGTAGCCTTCTTGCTTCTTGCGAGGGAGGCAGGGACAGGTGGGGGCGGAGCCACACTCACCGCAGGAAATTTATATGCCCCAAGAGCACCTGACAAACTCAAGCAGAAAGCCAGGTGAGTCTTCGGGATGTTTGCCCTTGCCCTGTGAAGTCAGTTACTTCCAAAGGTCTAGCTATGGTTGTAACCCGGGCAAAGGTTGTGGCTAGGAAAACTGTGGGCACCCAGACTGAGGCCCCATGCAAGCATGTGGGTGTCCAGACCCCTGGCTGTGGAGAATGCAGGACCTTGGCTCTTGTAATGGAGGGTGTTGGAGATGACACCTGTGCCAGATGTGAACAGGTAAATAATATGCTCAGCATGGTGGCTGAGGAAAAGGATGAAATTAAAAGACTAAGAACTATATGGGATTGTGAAAGGGAGATAGACTGGTGGAGCCAGACTATACCATCCCAGAAGGAAGGGCAGCAAGTGAGGGCGGCACACGAACTAGATTATTCCATTTCCTTAATAGGCAAAGTTCTGATGTTATGATGATATTTAAAAAATAGTGCTGACTTTGTTAAATGAACATTAAGAATCTGTTACACGAGCTCCTTAATATCCTGGAGAGGGGCTGTTTGCAAGGGCCTCTAGTGAAAAGACAAGGGGTAATGGGTTTAAATTAGACTAGATTTAGACTAGGTATCAGGGAGAAGTATTTTACCTTGAGGTTGGTAGAACAGTGGAATAGGCTCCCCATGGAGGTGGTTGAGGCAACTTCCCTGGAGATATTTAAGGTGAGGTTGGACAAGGCTCTGAGCAGCCTGGTCTAGTTAAGGGTGTCCCTGCTCACTGTATGCGGGCTGGACTAGATGACCTTTGGAGGTCCCTTCCAGCCCTAACCATTCAATGATTCTTTGATGCAATGCAAATTGATTATTTTATGATGGACATTACAAATTAGCCAGTGAAGGCAGTCAATTTAATTAAAAGGCACTTAAAAGAAGGAAATGGTAACACTTTAGCACTTTACATTGCCACTATACAGTATGTATATTTCTATAAAATCACATTTCATGGATAGAACTAGAAGAATTTTTTAAAATTATTATTATTTTGACTCTTGTAACCATAATCCATCTTAAGATCTATTTCAATTACAGTTTTTTGTTCCTGCTTTATTATTTTCTATAGTCATACCTGAAGGGTTGGGGCTATCAGCAGCCCTCTAGGTAATGGCCCCTCTTAGAGCATAGCATTAGTGTTTGAAGTGCCTATAAAACTCCCATTGAGCACCTTTAAAGCCAGCAGAGCTAAATTTCATCTGATAGGTAATGACCTTTTTGTAATTTAGCCTTTCCTAAGAATGTCCAAATGCACTGTTTTAACTAAACTGGTTACTTTTTCTGTCCAGTGAAGTCAGGTATCAATGTAAATATTGAGCTCTTATTGTAGACTTCAGATGCATACTATAGTTTTCTGCCTTATTTTCCCACTTTTTTTCTTAATATTTTAAGTTGACTAGTAAACTTTTGAAATAGCAATGTTTTATTTTCCAAAGGAGAGGAAAAAAAAAAATAATTAAAAATCAGTATTAAAATTTGATTTGTTATTTTTAATATTTCCCATTTTGTTTAACGAATTATGAGATCTAATTATTGAAAAGCGGAGAATGCAGAGGGTCAAACTTAGGTGACTTTCTGAGTGTTTT
The DNA here is from genome assembly GCA_025447755.1 of Corythornis vintsioides. Taxonomy (NCBI): domain Eukaryota; kingdom Metazoa; phylum Chordata; class Aves; order Coraciiformes; family Alcedinidae; genus Corythornis; species Corythornis vintsioides. The sequence goes on along the minus strand of JAOEGS010013782.1, from coordinate 29,604 downwards.
TCACTGTATGTTAGTGCTCTTTTTTTATAGGAATTTTGCATGGAAATTCTATAGATGGTATGCTAATTTGTAAGCTAAAAGAATATTCAGCAGTTTCTAATGCATATTTAAGGATTGCCAAAGGCTAAATATTTGTCAATTTTTTATACTGATTTATTTGGCTTTATCATCTTTTTGTGTGAATTTAGTATTTACAAAGCCTGCAGTAAAATGCCTATCTTAGACACTATATGAAATTTGATACCTTTGAGCAGAAAATTAATTGATAGAAACTGCAGTTAGAGTGTGCACTGACGATTGGTTAAGGGTTATGGATAAATTCTGCATAATTCATACCACATTTAGACAAAGACAAGTACTATTAGCCAAACTAGTTATTCCAAGGTCAGCATGCTCTGCTGATTATGCTGTCTTGGAATATCAGATGGAAGGCAGTAGGAGTTCTGATTGCTCTGAAATTTAAAAAAAATAATAAATAAAAAGTATATATGCTGTAATTATGTGACTTGTTGAAAATGCAAAGAAACAGAGTTTTTTGAAGACTGCTCAGTATGCACTCTACTTATGTATTTTGCTTTAAAAGGCATGACTGGCTACTTTTTCCTAGGCCTAAGAAAGCTTTTTGGAAGAAGAGAAGGTACAGTAAATTATTTTCATTCCTTGTAAAGAAATTATTTGTTGTACAAATCTTGGGAAGTGCTCTTTCCTGTGTCTCAAAACTCATCATGCCAAAGTGTGCTAAGTGTAATGGAAGGGATAGTCTTTTTGAGATGAATGGAAAGATTTTTTTAATTTTTTTTTTTTCACAGACTGCATTTATTCAAGGTTTCACAAAGCTTAAAAACTTTTTTCTAAGTCTTTTGTTCTGTTTCAACTGTTTAGTGACAGTGTTGATTACCAAATCGTTAACGTTGTTTGCTTAATTATTTCATGATGTTTGTCTTGAGCAGAGGGAATCTTCAGGTACACTTATGGTCAATAGCTGTTCTTGTGAGGTAATCTGCAGTGATGACGATAATTTTCCTTCATCAGAAGAGGACGAACCACAGAAAATCATTCCGGTCATATTGAAGTCTTTGAAATATAATTCTTCGGATTTTAGTGAGTCCAGCACAGCTTTCATTAGAAAAGTAGTATTATTTCAAGTGTATGCTGTTTATTGCTAGAAGAATGCTTCTGAAATTAATGTTCATGACCTTTAATAACCAGTCTGGAAAAAAAAGAGATCCTACTACAATGCAGTATTCTCATAAGAGTCAATAGATAGGATCAATACTAATGAAGCATTTAGTTATTTTACAGAAGGAGCGTAACCCTTTTTTTTTTCCTTTCAGAAAACACACATTAACGTGTTTTGTTTGCCTGAATGAAATTAATATAATCATTTGAGTAGAGGGATATTGTTTTATTTAGAAGGTCTAACCACATCTGTACTCAAACTCTACTGTTTTTAAACTGAGGATAGAAAAGCAAACTCTAAAATGAAGTACAAATGACAACCATTCAACTTGCTTACAGAGTATATGAATTTGTCCCCACCAAATCTAACTCAGAGTGACATGCATGATCAAGTTTAGCAGCTTAGAAAGTTAGTCTTATAGGTGAGCTGCAGTAACTAATATTCCTGATACTAGCACAGCCTCAGACATTTATGATTAATGCAAGATAAACCTGAGTTCATAGATTGGTACCTCATGGAAATACCACAGTATCGCTGTTACCCTACACCCAGACATTAGTAATCTTTTATTGAAAACCAAGCTTCATAGTCTGTAAATATGTTAAGGGTGAGTGTAGGGAGGATGGAGCCCGACTCTTCTCAATGTCATCCAATGACAGAATGAGAGGCAATGGGTGCAAGTTGGAGCACAAGAGGATTAGGGTAAACAAAAAGAAAAACTTTTTCCCAGTGAGGGTGAAAGAGCTCTGGAACGGGCTGCCCAGGGAGGTTGTGGAATCTCCTTCTCTGGAGACAGTTAAGGCCCGCCTGGGTGACTTAATCTAGGTGATCTTGCTCTGGCAGGGGGGTTGGACTAGATGATCTTCTAGGTCCCTTCCAACCCGTAACATTCTGTGATTCTGTGATAGTGTGACAGGGTTTGATATCAGATGGTATTTAAGCTCTTGAATGTGATTAAATGGGATGCTGAAACTGTTAAAAGACATGTATTTTCTAAAATATTAGAACCAGGTTAACTACCTCACTTCCATTAAAATTTGTCATCTAAGTTTGAAAATCTGTTCCTATGTCACTTAGATACTTCTGAAAATTTTAGCTTTTCAGTGTCATGTCTGGTGCCAAATCTGTATCAAAACAGATACAGAAATTGTAATGAGTAAATGGAAAGAAGGAGAGAAAGTACAGAAATTCTCAGCTAAATACTACTTGCAGACATATTTTCTGAAAGCAGTTTTGGAGAAGGATTGTGAAGTTGCGTTTGGGTGCTTTGTAACCAGCACAGAGAAGTTTCATAGATTCATAGATTCATAGATATTAGGGGTTGGAAGGAAAAGTTTTTGGTTTAAATCTGTTTATCATTAAATATTTTTTGAAGATATTTTTACAATTTGTGAATTTATTTCTTTTTTCTATAAAAGTTATTTTTACATAAACAATGTAAAAAATATTCTAGGTTAATCTGAAATCTTTTATTATTATAATCATGGTGCTGTTCTTCATTTCCCATAGCTAAGACATCTGGAAATTCAGGAAAATCCCTGAGTGGTTATCAGTGGTTTTCAGGTATTGCTGTCCACATCCTTCCATCAAAAGGCAAAAATGCTCAAGAGGCAGCAAGGGAAGCATTTTCTTCTCTCCGAGGTGCTTTATTCAGTTAATGAATAACCTACTGTTAACTGTACTGTTTTTAATATGGTATTAAGTAAGAATCTGTATTGTCATATTGTTTTATAGCTTTAAATGTTGTGGTTGTCTGTTTGCCACCTTATTTTGCATTTGTTTGGAATCACTGATATCAAGACTGCCAGGTTTAATATTGAACACATTATAATTTGACTACTTGTGAAGACCCTAAAAAGACAGAGTAAATGTTCATATCACTGTAACAACACTATTTCCACAATATTTACTCACTTTATAAGTTGCTTTATAGCTTTCTTCCCATATATGCATTCTGCATGTGTGTGCATGTGCGTGTATGCTATAGATTCTGTCTACTTGCTAAAGCTAGCTACTAACTGCTATAATTTTAAAACAAGTTTTCTAGGAAGGTGTTGTACATTTTGGCATCTAGGATTCGGTCAGTAGTGGTAAATCTCATTTATATTCTTAATGTAAAGAAGAAACTGCTATCTTGAGAACCATTAAATTCAGGTTCCTTACTATCCACGCCATACAAAATACTGACATATAAAAATAAAATGTTTGAATTTTTGTTTCATACACTTATTTTTTTCCATTTTAAATGTTAAGGAAAACATGTATATACATGCTTCTTTTCATGCATAAAAATGGAAATAATTTTTAGTATCTAAATAAGTAGGCTCATATTCATGTTCATTAATTTGCATGATGCATTGCTCTATAACATCTTACAGTTTTCACGTGCAGCTGAGTATTCATGATTGATTATAGGGTGATAAAGCAACCCTTTAATTTTTTTTCAGAAGCAAAAATGTTATACTTTGTAGAAGGCCATTAAGCTAGTTTTTGATTGCTTAGAAATCAGCAAGGTGGATGTGATCAAACTTTTAGTAAAAGTATATAGTCTTTAGTGTAAATCTGGGTATAATCTGTAAATTGAAGTAAAAGTGTTGTGGAATGTTTATTTTGTTCTCGCTATATTTGAATGGAAATTGCCTCTGATTATTTTTTGACATATTTTGTCTCTGACTAGTGCAATAGCCTACTGCATTCAGCAAATTACTTGCATTATCTGTATTATAGTTAGAAAAAAATGGGGGCAGTTTTCTGATCCTTGATAGAAAATGTCAGTATTCACATTTCCTTTCTTTTTTTTTTTTTTTTTGGAAATGGGTGTGGAGGACTGAATGAATTATAGTTCTGTTCATGGCAGAAGAAACAATTTGTTTTTGAGAATGCAACTAATCTTGAAATATGCACAAGGCTTTTTCAGACTGCTGTACTTACGATCAGTACAGCAGTTCAGTCTTCAGTGCTGTGAGAAGGGAAGAGTCCTTTTAACCTCTCATGGGTTAACTGATTGAAACACCTCTAAGGAGGATATGTGCTGCCAAAAGGATTCAGAAATTGAAATGTATTACTAGACATTATGAAAATGTTTTTTCTGTAAAGTCAGTGGAATTCCCCTGTGAAGCCAAGAGCAGGAGAGAATGTAGTACATTACCATTTACATTTATATTCTTAAACTTTTTGTTAAACTTTTCTTTAGATAAGATTGGAAGTTGACAAAGATTTCAGTGCTTCATATATTAAACATCTCTGGTGCAGCTGCACCATGGCAAAGCTCCATAGGCCTAAAGGGAACCACATAGGGTTTTATTACATGAAAATTTAGTCTAAAATGCTACTTCTTGTAGACTGTTGGATACTGTCTTTTGTGTCCATCAGCCTAAATATCCTGGACATCTGATTAAAAAAAACTAAATCTGTGCTTTAGCCAATGTTATCTTTTGGGTCACTTCTTTTTAGGCAGTTCTCCTTGAGTAGAAGTCTCACCTGATCATATTTTATAAATAATTCAGAACAGTGAATGGCTTGAAATTCAACAGAAAGGCTGTATGATTTCCCTGCACATATATCCTGGAGATGTGCTGTATAAGAGTCCTCTCCTTGGGAAACAGAACTTATGAAGAACCTGTGTGGTGCATTGGTAACTAGTTCACCATTTGTATGTCTCTCTGGAGACAGTCAAAACCCACCTGGACATGTTCCAATGTGACCTATTCCAGGTGATCTTGCTCTGACTTAGGGGTTGGACTAGATGATCTTTGGAGGTCCCTTCCAATCCCTGACATGCTGTGATTCTGTGATCATTTATGCCTTTCTGATAGATGGAGTGCTCTGAGACATCAGTTTTATTCTGCTTACAAGCTAGGGAGAAATCATTTCCCATCACTTCTCTAATTCCTGCAGAGGAAAAGGGGACTGTGCTTCTAGTTAGAGAAGATTTTTTTTAAAATAAAGCTTGAAATTATTAATTTATCCAAATCTTTTTGCCTTCAATATGCTGTAATACTGTTACATATCCACAAATTCATTAGTTGGCTTACTATTTATATTTAGACCTGGATGAATAATTCAGTTTGGTTGGACTTTTTCCTCTCCTGTATTCCATATAAAGCTGCAGAACTTTTAACTGCAGGTCAAAACTTTCTTCTTGACTAAAATGGTAGTTGGAAACTTGAAAAATGTGCTTGTTTCCTCTGTGACTGATGACGTAGCATCTGGTATTGATAGTGATTTCTATCAGACAGCATTCAAATACATTTGTATATCTGGACAGAATTATTATTGTGTGCTAATTTCTCAGCCAGTATTTCTGGATATATTTCAATATATCTTGACCTCAGAGGACTTCTGTGTCAATTGGTATATAATCTCTCATAGCACTTAGCACACACTTCCTTTTCTGTCAGTGAGAATTCCTTTCCTTGAATTGCCAACACTAATGGTGGTTGGCCTAAATAAAGCTGAGACATTTAGTGTAAAGTTCAGTATTGGTGTGACCAAGCTAACCTTAATGGAAGTGTGCTAACTCCTGTATTGTCTTTAAAAGCCCAGGAAAGTTTTATAGAAAAAGTATTTGTTTCTTACTAAGACAACAGCCAACAGAGATTCATTATACTCTTGTACTTCTCCAGTTGAACACAAATATATAGATATACTCAGATAAACACTAACATTAAAAAACAGGATCCCCAAAGTTACACTGAGGAGAGCTTTACGTGTATCATTTCAGTTAGATCACATGGCACTCAGTTGTTACATATGTTCCACATGCAGAGAATATATTGTCTTCATTTAGGTACTATTGCTCATGACTCATAAAAGGTCCACCCTTCAGAGCTGATTCACATACCTTGTTGTAGTATTAAGTATGTAAGAATAATACAGAAGTGCTATGATTGGAATTTTCTGAGCTTATACATTCAGATGATCTTCTCAGCATCTTATTGTCTGCTTGATCTTTTCTCTCATCTTTTCTTCATTTCTCCTGTGGCCTCTTCTGTTTCCTATTGTCTGGCTTGCCATTTATAACTCTTTGTTTATGTAGAGATTGTTATTGCAGTGAGGGTTTTTAAAAACAGCTTAGACAACTATCCCTCTGGAATAGCATATAAATATTTGTGAAGAGGGTGATGCACTAAAGGACCTCTTATTGTTCCTTCCAGTCCCGTACTTTTGTGATTCAAAGTCCTTTATAGATTACTAGCTGTCACATACTGAAATAATAATAATAATTTAAAAATCTAATAAAACTTACAGATAAAAGGAATTTGGACTGTAACATATCTACATGCACTAATACATGACATGTTTTCTTGGGGCAAGAATTCACCACTGCTGAGTGTGGATAAAATTTATTTGTATTCTGTGTCTGTATATTTGGAAAACTAACATGAGAAAGAATTTAATGAAAAAAGTAGTTATTACATGGAGAAAGGTAGTATGTTGCAAAGCCTTTAATCAAGTTTAGACAATTGTTAGGTTATTACCAATTGGTTTTGCTGAACAAAACCAGGGTACATATGCTGCCTTTCTACACACATTGAAAATATTTTGTCTCTAACAGCTATATTATTTTTATCCTGCAGCTAATATGACTTCAGAGGGATTGGAAATGAAGGATATTATTTTGGTTCATCTGTATATGAAGAACATGAAAGATTTCAATGTTATAAATTCAGTTTATGTGACAGAATTTGATTTGTGTCCACCAGCAAGGTAGGATTAGACTACTGCTATAGTATATTTATGATACACCGTAATATACTGAGTTATTGTTACCATATTTATGAAGCTTTTCTTCTAATGTGCCTCACAGAAGTAGACTTTTTCTGCATTTTGGTGTAATCACATCAGGGCTGCTCAACTCAGAAACACTGGGGTTGGAAATTCTTGCCTTAATATATACCATAAGGTTTATAAATTCTGCCCTCTCACACATGGATTTATAGAAAAATGCATTTTTACAAGTGTCAGTTGTTTTCTGGGACTTGAACTGACAACTGTTTTGTATTGGTGGGATTTTATTCGCTTGTCTTTTTTGTTTGCCTCTCTTAGCCTGCTGGCAAGGCTCCACTGAATGCAGCCCAGAATATTATTAGAAGGGCATGGTATTGTCACAAGAGCACAGTGCTGGCTCATGTTCAACCTGGTGTCCATCAGGAACCTCCAGGTCCTTTCCTACAAAACTGCTTTTAAGCCAGTTGGCTGCTAGGATATACTGGACCATGGCTTTGTTCCTCCCCAGATGCAGGATTTTAAACTTCTTGTTGAACTTCATTAACTTCCTGTGTACCTGTTTCTCCATCCTGTCAAGATCTATCTGGATCAGAACACAAACCTCTGGTGTATCAGTCCTTCCACCTAGTTTGTATCATCTGCAAACTTGCCACTCTCCCAATCATCCACATTATTAATGAAGTTGCCAAACAAGATTGAGCCCAGTATAGACTTCTGGAGTACACCACTATTTACTGACCACCTAGGTCTGACCATTCATCTAGTTTTCAACCCACACCACTGCTCCTTCAGTCTGTACATGATGAACAGCTATTTTATGAGGATGAGACAGTGTCAAAAGCCTTACTGAAGCCTTCCTAGCAATGATTACATCTTTCTAAATGAGATGAAGTTTGGAATTTTACAGATCCCTGTTACAAACCTTATTCACCTTGGTCTTTTCATTTTGTTAAATTGAAAAGCAAAATTCTTAGCTGAGGAGGTGCTCAAGATACACATAATGAGATTCAGGGGGTTATTTCAAGACAGTACCAATATATACTTGCTCTGTTCTTTTTCCTGCCTTGCTTAAAAGGACTTGATTGTGACTGAAGATGAATACTAAACTAGATGGATCTTTGGCTTGACCCAGTGTTGTTGTTCTTAATGTCTTGTGTTTCCGTAAGATAATGATTCTTACTGGGTAGATTAGCTGCGCTGACGTATCCAGTAAGAATGGAAAGATGAAAATAGATTATTCTGAAATTCTGAATTCTTTGATGCTAACACTTTCATTCATAGATCCTGAAACCATAGCTTTTTCATATCTCTTGTACAGAATCTTCAACACTCCATCCAAGTTGACTTCTGATACAGTGAAACTTCTTGATGGTCTGGGAATGCAGCATGTAATTCCTGTCTTATTTGGATGGGGTTTTTTAGTTGGGGTTTTATTTTTCATTGGAAATTGGATAACAAACACCTAGCACATTAAATTTTTGTTCTGTTTTTCTAAAGTTGTGCATTAAAGCTATTTTCCTTTTGAAAGTTCTTTATTGCCTTTGTCATAAGGGCTTATTTCTTACTACAGTAATTCATGTTGTTAAGTATCTGAGATAATATGCTCAGTATGCAGAACTGCTATAGCTTGATAAATTCAGAATGTATCAAAGGTTAATTCAGGTTGGAAAGTACCTCTGAAGGTCATCTAGTCCAATTTCCTGTGCAATGCAGGGTCAAGTATGAGCTCAGACCCCATGTCTTGGTCACATTTTTAAAACAAACTGTTTAGCAATTTTATAATGTAAAATTGTACTCATTACAGAACATGAAGTGTAGTGTAGACATGTGAATTTTAAGTGTATCATGAGAAACAGTTAAAAGGCATTGTTAAAATAATGTATTTCATAATAAAGTAATGTTCTGCACTGTCTTGAGTGTCAGAAGAGACTAAAAGAGAGCAGGAAGAGATTTCTTGGAGATGCTCAATATAAACAAGGATTACTAAATCAAAGAGGGATGGAATGTGGTTGTGTGTGCCTTCAGAGGAGGGATCTAGTCACACCTGTAAACTACACAAATGTAATCTCTATGCCTATATATCTTAAGTTATCTCTATGACACTTCAGATTTAGCTTCCTTCATGTCTGATGCTGCTGCATGTTTTAAGCCTCCAGATTTTCACAGCCAGACGCATAGTCTTCCATCACTAAAATAACAGATAGAAAGATGAGGAAGTTACATGGAAAAGGTCTTTTTATTATTATTTTTTATGAAACAAAGAGATTTATGTTGCATTTTGTCCAGAAGAAAAAATTTATAGCAGTTTGTATGACTGCATTATTGTATCATGCACAGAGACCTGTTGGTGGGAGTTCTTACAAGCAATATGCTGGAAGCACTGACTCAAGGGTGTGGATCTGCACTAAATTTGCAAAATTGTCTTGAAAATTTACCAACCCAAGCAGAAAATCCATTCATCCATGCTTATGATGATTGTAATGAAAAAAAACCAAACCAACCCTGTATTTGCATGTGGGAGGAGGGGAGGAAAATATTTTTTTTGGAAGAAATAAGCAAGATGAGAATAATTTTGTAAGGTTATATGTATAACCTTTACATGATTTACATGATATGTAAAGTGAACAAGTAATTTTTTGTTGGATTCCTGCTGGGAGCTAAATTACTTTTTTATGCATGGACTGAAAATACAATTATTTTTTTGGCTTTAAATTTAATTCCCCACACACATCCTTTGCTTTTTCACTGACCACAAGCAACTGTCTGTCTGTCCACCAGGCACTCTTCCTTGGAGTAAACAAAAGTGAACTTTTAAATGAGTGCTTGAGCAGGTTTTCAGTGCTCTCATAAATGTGTGTCTGTCATGCAACTTGAAGTATAACAGAAAAATATGCAGTGTTTCATGATAACACATGAGAAGGGTGTAAAGGGTCAATAACTGCTGCTTCTTAGAAACCTGAATCTCTTGTCCAACCATTGGAAGGAGATCAGTGTAAAATGTGTGGAGGTAAGAATATGACAATGGTAGGCTGAGTCTGAAGGCTGTTTAGCAACTACATGGCATTTCCTGAGTTGTGTGGTCCAGGGTTTTTTAATAAAAGAACTCATGTATTCTTAATGTAATGCACATCTTAAAAATAGCCAAGTGGAAGTGAGCCATTGGCTAAGGTGCTAGTTTCTCCTTGGTTATGGAAATTAGCTTGCTGAAAGTCTGAAGTTGATCATTATTTGGAGAGGAGATAACAATGTTAGGGACAGCAGGTAATAGTGATACCATAGATTTTGGTTTATGTTCCTGACAAAATTTGATAACATAGCACCCAAATGAAAAAAACATGGAAAATAAATACTGAAATCTGGTGCAAGCTTTCTGTTTGAAAAGATTATTGTATTGTGTTTTCAGAGTATGTGTGGAAACCTTGTTACCTGATGGAGTTCTGTTCAGCATTGACTGCCTTGCACATAAGTGTGACATTGCAACGGATGATGTGCTATGTGATGAAAAACTGGTCATGCATGTACAGAGCATTTCCCACTGGGCACCTGCTAGCATAGGACCTTACAGTCAGTCCATCAAGGTATGGAATCTTTGTTACTTCATGTGAACCACATCAGTTTACTGAACTGAGTACAGTCATAAAGTCTACTTCCCCCTATCTGTGTTTTTCCTTTCTGTTTGAGGGATAGATGAAAAAATTATCTGTGCTCCTGAACTTTCTACCAAT
>JAOEGS010013782.1:15000-18869 GCA_025447755.1 Corythornis vintsioides | reverse complement strand
ACTGAACTTAGTACATTCAAAAATTCTACTTCTCCCCCATTTGAATTTGAAAAAGAAAATGTGAAAAAAAAAAAAAAAAAAAGATAATTTTAAATATATATATTTTGAATTTAAGGACAAAACTGAAACTTAACCCTCATCAGTCTTTCATTTTGTGATCATAAAACAGATTAAATTATTCTTTGCAGAGTATTTCAAGAACAGCATACTTTTATTGTATGTTAAAATTAGACATGATGTTTGTATTGCATATACACTTTTATAAAGTACCTAGAATATAAACACAATTTATTAACATCTGAGGTTATCTGAAATTTGGCTGTTTAAAGCAAGCAAGTTGCAACATTTTTAAAAGTAGGTTTATCTTAAAATGTTTATTTAATGAAATTCTCTTGAGGCTCTTGGTACTGATTAAACATTTAAAAGTACAGCAAAGTTGAAAAACTGTTCTTTTTTTCAAGTTAATAGCAAACTGAATAGAATATTACATATTATTTAAAAGTATGAAAAGAAGGCAGTACATTGTTGTGGAAAAGTGAACCAGAATTTTATAAAAAACTTTTTTCCTATGATGGTGCCCCTTGCCATCTAGTACCATTCTGACAATTGATGTAGTGTCTCACCTTTTCTGTTGAAAAGAAATGTCTGTATCCCTTTCTTACCAGTATTTATTTTGTGTAGTACTTTGTTCAGTCTGAATTACTGTATTGTGCAAACTGATTTAAGCAGCATGTTATGACATCTGTTTAAAATTGACATCTGTTTAAATTTCATGAAACGTCTGTGATTCTGCAAACTCATGGTACTCACCATAGAATTGTACCTCATTTTGTCTTTGTACCATTTTATGTAAAATTTCAGGCATAGTGTTTTGCTTCAGAAGCTTCTGTGGAATTTTCATTTGCAGGAGGCAGTGTTGGTAGAAAACTAATTAATCTGTTTATAGCAGGATGGCTTCTTATCGTATGTGTGTATCTATTTTAAGAAATCAGAATTTAGTTTCTTAAAGTTTCTTCCATTCAGTCTTACACCTTGACAGTCATAATTGCATCATATCATGCATAGTCCTCAAAGATCAAACTTAATAAGCTTTGCATGTTTGTATTTGGATAAATTTATCTAATATATCATTGCAATTAATATGTAGTACTGTCTTGGAACTGGCACAGACTGGCATAGACTCTGACTTTTTGATAATATATTTCTGTTCTGCAGACCTTGATCCAGTAAATATGAAAATATTTTTATTTATTTATTTCAGTAAATGTGCTTTATATGTTTTTTTTTTTCTAAAATAGCATATAAAAGATACAGTCTATAAGACCTTTTAATAAGAATACATCATAGAGGAATGCCTAAGTGCATATGCAATGTATTTGCATTTGAAAATTTATTAATGTAAGATAATGATCTTGTGTCTTACTAAATGTGAGTTTTCCAAAATTAGAATCTTCTTCAGGTGGTTTTTCAGATCTTTTTTAGACTACCCAATGGCAGGTATTAAGTTTTTCAGGTCACCAGTGGAGGTAAAGCATTTCAATATATTTTAGGAATAAAATAGATTTTCCAGAGTAAATTAAAGGAAGGGACAAAGGTGTATTTTTTAAATTATTTTTATAATCAACAAAAATTATTTGAAATTATAGTAATTGTTTGATGATTAAATATTGATCAGTTTTATATGTTTGAGGAGCAGAAGCTTAATGATCTTAAAAGATTAAAGGGTTATCACATTTTTGTTTGTATCTGTAGATTTTGCTTATTTTCTTGACAACAAATTGGACAGTTAAATTGTCTTTTCTACTTTCAGTAACATATTCTGTGGACATGCGCATTTTAGCATAGTGGTTTGCTCAATTCAGAATAGATCAAGGGCTGTACTATTCAGGGTATTGCAAGTTTGATGTACTCTGGCATGTAAGAGCAGAGCTGGCAGCAGAAAGGTGTAGGTAGTTAATGCAAACTATGTAATTCACACTTGAAGCTCAACAAATCACTCAGGAGAGCATCACTTGTGTTCTGTAGGGACCTTGCAGGACCCTGCCAACAGTGCTATGAGGACAAAAAATAAAAATTTGGAATTTACTATGAAAATGTCCTGACCTCAGACTGATAGACACCAAACAACAGTGGTAGAATGAAATAGTGATTATTTTTTTAAGTATTTATAGCAAAATCAAACAATATTTCTCTTTTGAGATTAATATTCTTTAAAAATAACTTCAGTGTTTCTACTTGTAAGAAGTAAACATATACTATTGTAAGGTACAATAGGACTGACTTTCTTATAATTAAGAAACCCTAGGTTCATTTAATATATTTTTCTTGGTCCAATTGTTTTATTGTTGCAGAAACCTCATGTCTATGTCAGCAACTGGAATGTAATTAAGATTACAAACTTTTTGTAAAGGCTATGCTGTCAGTAATGTGTAACAAATGTTCTGATTATGTCCTTTTAATACTAGTACCACAGACTATCTATGCTACTTAGTGTGGGAGTATGTGATGACACATGGCTTGCCTCCCTTCAGAGATTTGCTGTGCAGTGGGTGCCAGCCCAGTTTGTGCTGGTCATTTGTACTAGCTTGGTATTTTTATGAAAGGTACTTCAAGATTTACTTCTCACTGTTGTTTAACAGATTATTATTTTATTTTCATGTTTTAATTCTGTTTTACAATGGGATTAAAAGAATTGAATTAGAAGAAATAGTTACATCAGGGTATACTGAGTGCTTAGACATGATTGTTTTGTGAGAACATTCTTTGAGCATTTATGAACTCTGAGCATAGTTAATTAGTTATTATTAAAAAATAATTTTTAAAAAAACCCAACCCAGTGCAGCTGAAACAATAGCCACAAATACTTATCTGAGAATTTGTGGAAAGTTAAGAGTTTGTCCAGAAACTTTTCTAATATGTTAGTGTAACTCAAAAGACAAATTGTACATATTGTTAGTTTGCATTGGCAAAATTTATTGTTGGTTTTCTATCTGGAAATGAACAAATAAATTGCCACAGTAGAATTGATTGTACTCTCATATTCTATAATATGAATATTATTTCATAATATTCTTTGATGTATTTTATACACACATTAAAATATATGCTTATATCATTTGCTGATGACTGTTGAACCTGTTAGCTTATCCTTGTGACCTCAGTTCTTTCCCTCTGACAGCTGCCAAATCCCAATTTTCATCTGTCCTTCTGGCATCTCTTTCTCAGCTTTCTCTTATGCCCTATATGAACCCAGTAGCTCAAATGTAAAAACCCAAGTGTGTTTAGTCTCCGATTCCAATGTCCAGATAACTATAACTTGATCAAAGTTGGGTTCTTTGTCTGTTTACTCACCTTACAAAAATTAATGTTTTCCTTTTATATTTTTTATCATCAAGGCATGAAAAATTAGTAAGTACTGTGGGAACAATAGTGCAAATAAAGGCTTTTGCATCTGGTTTAGGGTAGTGGTTCCAATATTTCCTTGATAAGAAAGTTCTTTCTCTTGCAGTGAAACATAAAATGGTCCGATAGAGCTTAGCACTCAATTTATAGGTGACTTGAAATGGAGAAGGTAGTGTTGGAAATAGCCTTATTTATTATGTCTGCCAGAAAAGATTACCTGGTTACTTAAACTGACTTCTTGTATGTTTCCAAAGCATGCTTAGCTGTTCTTAAATAAAATGTTTATTTTAAGGAATCCACACATTTAGGGATGCATGTATTATCATTGTAAGAAGATCAGCTGGAAAAATACAAATAATATAAAGACATCAATTAATTCCTGTTAGTGAATCAGGTATTGAAAAAAGACATGGTAAGATATAGTCAAAATGTCAAAATACAGCTTTTTCACATATTTATAGCTTATA
>JAOEGS010013782.1:0-10000 GCA_025447755.1 Corythornis vintsioides | reverse complement strand
ATTCCAAGGAAATCTTCAGCATCATGTTTTGAGGTCCAGCTGAATCTCTTCAGCAGACTATTATGTCAGATTGACCATGTCACTGATACTAGTGATATGCTAACTGTCAAGGGGTAGTGAGTCCCCTTTACAAAAAAAACTTTTCTTTTTTTTCCCTGCCTGTGGGGGTGGGGCTGGGCCACTCCTGTTAAAAAGAGCCAACCTGAATACAATGTTAGGAATTAATTACTTGAAAGAAAATGCCATTATTAATCCTAAATCTTTGTTGTCACCATCCATCCATTAAACTTTTAGAACATCATTGCACAGTTACAGCCTGTAACAGGAAAAAAAAAAAAAAAGATGCTGCTCTGAAGAAAAAAATACTTCCTAGAAAAATGGTCTCAGAACCAATCATCCTAGTATTCAAACAGACCTCTAGCTTTGCTGAGCCTGTTGGTAGAAGCAAACTTTGTGCAATACCAAATACTCAAGGGATCAAGAGTGTGCTTGAACATGAAACAGGAAACTTACCAAGACATGCCTAAAGTAAACAACCCCTACCACAGACATATGTAATGTCTTTGTATTCTATGCAAGTACTTCCAGAGTCATAATACATTGAAAGTGCTTTCATGGTAACTTTGCAAGTGAACCGGAGCCACTACTATGCTCCAGAATTGAATGGTATAGAAAGTCTGTAAAGAACAAAAATTATCCAGGTAAACATTTCTGATGAAACAAATGATCTAAAATCAGTCCTGATCCTTAAAGGGAACTCACAAAAATATATTCAGAAAATGAAAATAAGGACTCAAAGTTTTAATTTTACTTCAATTTTTAAAAATAATTATACTAAAAATATTCCTTGACTGTTATAGTCTTCCTTAACTTCTATTTGCATTAGAAGCTGTAACCTACCTGTCTTAGTATCTCTCCTAAGGAGTATCTTCTCTTTCTTGCCCTTTACTTTTCTCCTGAAATCTCCTCTCCTCCATCATTTCCATTGTTCTTGTAAATCTAGCACTGTTGATATTTATGTAGTTCTCCTCACCTTGTATTTAGCTTCGAAAGGTACTGCATTTATTCCAAGCCGATCACCCATGTTGTTTCCTATCAACATGGCCACTATTCATACTTCTTGCTGATACTTCATGTTCTGCTTCGGTATGTTTTAAGCAAGGGAACCTAATCAGAGTTCAGACATCTTTTTCAAGATTATGTATTCACTATTGGCAAATTTATGTAGGCGTCCACTACATTATCTTGGCATTTTGGCATCACAGATCTTTCCATCCCCCAACCCAGTTTGTTTTTGTTTGTGAATTTGATGCATGAGAGCCTGAGGGTTGAGCTCAGTAACTGAAACATTGTCTCTTTCTCTAGAGGTTTGGTTATGTGATTATTGTGACAGGTCTGAGGAGCTCATGTTCATTCTCTTAGAATTTTTCACTAGGTTAACTGTTTGTGAGCCATGTCATGCCCTAGATAATTCATCCTTAGTCATTCTCTAAAATACACAGAAATAAAACCATGGTCTTTGTGTAGCTGGCATTTCACCTAACAACGTTTGTACAAATTCCACTTGTAGGGACACCTTCTGTTACGCATAACTACTGGGACACTCAGATGGACCAACTCTTCTTTCCCTTCTACCTATCCTTAGGCTTTTTTCTTTGTCATTGACCCCTTCTGCTGTAGTCCAGTTTTTTAGTTACATGGGAAGGTATACAAAACTGAACAGATGATACATCAAGTTAATAATTTATCCCTCTTCTTTCCAGAAGTACTCTTCAACTCAGACACCAACATCTTCTGATAAGCATAGCTATATTTTTTTCTATAGTACTGAAAGTTCAAGACAATCTGTCATAAATTTGTGCCCTCCATATCATTACACATTGAAATAGTATTCAACCTCAAAAAACATGTCAGACTTCTTTTTTCCAACCAGCTTTTGATACTCTGGTTCTGGCATCTAATTTAAATATGAAATCTCTTTGCTTGTAGCTGGGTTTTTTTAACTGCCAAAACCATAGTCAGTTGAGTTGGGAAATTAAATCCAAAGCACTGTTCTGCCCTTCAGACTGTTTTCCTTGCACTCTTTTAATGCAAGTAAACCACATGGTATCTCTGTCTTCCTCAGGCATTGCTAACAAAGGTGGTGGTTGTCTAGGGAGCCTATATGGGTTGTTGCCATGGCTCTTGGTGAGATCAGCTGTTTTAAGGACATAGGTTATTATCTGTTTTCCCAACCTTTCTTTTTAAATCTAAGGACCACAAATAATTTTCATCCTTCAACTTCTGTTGTTTCAGCTCAACTCTAGGTGACATTTCAGGGATTGAACACATTTTATCCTGGAGTTAATTGTAATGGTTCTCACCACAAACTGTCAGCCTAACAAAAAACCCAAACAATCTTGAAATCCTGTGAGATAATATTGTTTCAGAACGTTCTCTTAATATCTCTTTGTAATGAGACAGGACAATATTTTCAAAACAAGGAAACCTCTCTAAGTCAACCTGACTGTTGCATTTTAGGGAGTTTAAAATGGACAAGCCAAGCTTACATGCATATCTGTGCCAAGAAATTCACTTGTTAGAAGCATTAAGGGTCCAGCATTTGATATCTCTGCATGAGTAATTTTTTATATACCTTTGTTTGTTTCCAGGGATAACAAGTGTTTTCGAAGTCTTACATGTTTTTCTTCCATGGCTATTATTAATTTGAAGTTAATTTCTGGTTATTTGTTTTACGTTGTACCTCCAAATGGTAGTTGTATTTATATTCTCAGGTTGTGGTGACTTAATAGTACTCATTCTGGGATGTTAAAACATGTTGTATGTGACATATTACCATGAATTGTTTCCTGAACCACTTACCTTTTTCACTAAGCATATTGAAGTAAAGTTGAAGCTTTTGGTAAGTTATGGTTACAATCCAGGCATGGTTCAAAAATAACAACTTTGCATCCAAAGTTGTGGGCAAGTTCAAGTTATATAATTAGATACCTTTAGAGAAAATTGCACACTGACTGTCTGTTAGGTAACACTTTTTTTCTCCCAGTTATTCTATGGTGTTAGTGTGACTTGTTTCCCCTCTTTGTAATTGGAGCTGTATGTCAGTGTTGAAATAATTTTCTTCTATAAATGTCTAAAAATTGTTTGTGAAATAATGTGTGTTCCTTGGAGATGAAATGTACTGTATAAATATAAGATGCTTTGCTGGTATAAAGTAGAGGTTTTTTCTATTTTTTGGGGGTTTCTTTTAATATTTGTTTTGCTGTGATTTTAGCACTTAACATTTGATGAGAAAAGGATTTTTTTTTAATGATATATTTATTTTCTTTCTTTTTCTTTGCCATTTTATTCTCTCACTTTGGTAATCTGAGAGAGAAAGATACTTCTGTAAGAATCAAGCTTTTTTCTTTGAAGTTACAAGCTTTGTATTTTAAGACATCTTTTACATTTGAATGCATTTTGATTTATCCAGGCATTTGAAATTAATTGGTAGCTAGCAGAAGAGAAGGACATGTACATATGTGAGCGGACAGTGAAAATAGTTCCGGTTTAGATAAGCATTTTGATTATTAAATATTGCACATTCTAATATGTTAATATTATAAGTTTGTATTCAATCTTCCAGTTTACTTTAAGAATGTTCCTGTTTACTTTAAAGCCTCATTCATTTATGTGAAGATTATAACTCCACAGAAGAATGTCTTATACAGTACATCTAAAAATTCAGTAAAATTTCAGAGTTACATTATATTAAATATTTTTTGTGATTATTATTTTAGCTGATTATGTCTCCCTTCTACATATTTGATTCCTGTTTTTAAGATAATTGTTACCAATCCATCCAGTAACAGATCATTAAAATCTGAGTTAGTAGATGAAAAACTTTGTCTTAATTGTTCAGGAAACATTTTATAAGTATCTACAAGAGAAAATAATAGACTTGAATCAAATGTTTACAGTTATTTAAAAAAAAAAAAAGTCACAACAGATGCACAAACGGAAGAGAAGTATTACACAAAAGCACAGAACACTGAAAATATCCTTTAAATATGTGTCCCCTGATTACAGGGTAATCTCAGACATATCTGTAGAGGCATTATATTTTTAAGATGGATATTTAATACCAACCTGAGTCTAAATCTTAAAGATGAACCAGGTTTGCCACCTTAGCTTTTGAAGTTAATTCCTAGTATATATGCTAAGATTTTCCTTTGTACACACGCATTATGATCTAAAATAATCAGTAAGATGTCGATAAACTATATTAGGTCACTGCTGTCTCCAATTACATTTCTGCTTTGTGTTCCTCATACTGTACCATGGACCTGTAATTCTTGTACAGTGTAAGAATTATTTTAATCCCATCCTTTATGCATTACTTAATTAAAAAACAAAACAAAACTACCAGTACTGGTAATCACGTTACTTAGCAACATTTGCTACTTGTATTGTACACACTGATGTTGGTAGTATGTCCAATGCCAAGTAACTTGCAGTAGAACATACTCATGTTGTAGTCAGTGGGATTTTTCTCTTAACTTCAGTGAGTTCAGGAGCTGACAAAAAGGTGCAAGAAGAAAGGGAAGAATGAAAACAAAAGTAGCAAAGAATAAAATTAAGAGGGAGAAATTTGCAAAGAAATAAGAAATAGTAAAATACATCCAATAAAAGGAAGTAGACATTCCAAAGGTTAAAGCTATGGGTTGAAAAGGGAATGTTGGCAAATGTTGGTTAAGAAGCAGTTAGCTGTAGAATTATAAACCAAAAAAAAAAAAGGATTAAAAAAAAACAAAACTAAAATGAGTCAGACAGAAAGTAGGCAAAGTGGAGAAATGAAGAGAGAAGGAAATTCATCCTGCTGGAGTTTCTCCTGTCACTCACAGGTAAGTACTGTCTCTAGAAAGGTTAGTTCAGGCATTGCCAAATGACAGAAATGATAGAGAACCACATCGTCTGATATAAGTTGAGTAAAATAGGGCTCAAGATGTATTTTTTATCATTGATAGGACACTGTTTATTTTCACAAATTTTTAATTCCCACTTAAAATGTGGGGAGTTCCAGTGAATAAGACTAACCTTTTTTGTTTTTTCCTGCCATTTCTGAGTCACAAATTTCTCACACTTAAATGCATATTCTCAAGTGGCCAGAATGATGAAGCTTTAGAAAGAAACTGATACCGAAAAAGGTACTGAATTTTATTTTAGAAATTAGGTAATACAGTTTAAAAAATAATGGTTTGTGAAGTCTTAGCTTACTTGAAAACTATTCTACTTAAAACAAATTACTTCCTCTGTAGAAAAAACAGATATTAGACAATTTCAGTGAAGATGTTCCTGGCTTCCCATACTATGCCTATAATAGAACTCCTGTTTCAGGTTTTTCTTTCTACATTTATGCTTCCTTTCATCCTGTAATTGAATGTTAGGAATTTGGGGTCTACAGCTTTTTATATAAATTAGTGATTGGTAGTGCTGACAGCAACAACAGGAAAATAAGCAAGTGCCAGGTTTTTTATAAAGCTTCAGGATTTAATTTTCATGGAGGTCAAAGTTACCATATATTTTTGATCCAGTAGATGATGTTATTATCTCATATTGAAACATTTTCCTTGAATAAATGACAGAATAGGTAGTGAATCCTTTAGACCAGTTTGATTTGATCTTTTTGTAATTATTCACAAAGTAATGTTGAATTTATAGTTAATTTCATTTTACTCGAACAACAACAAAAAACTGTTTTACAGGATAATTTCAGATTGTATTAACAAATAGAAAGGGCATGACAAAAATAAAAGAAAGCAGCATGATAAATGTGACCTTCTAGTGAGAAACAGTATAGCATGCATAAAGGACTGCTGCATTAAATGGAGGAGGGGGGAGAAGGAAGTGGGTAATTATTTGTAGCAGTGCTTTTACTGTTGTTGGAATGAGACAGACTAACAGTGGCAGCAGTCATTTTGCTGAATCAAAGTCCATGTTAGTCGCATTATACACTGCCACAAAAGGTTGTTAAGGCTGGTATTAGCATGTACCACTGAGGACATTGGAAGGACTCGATCTGTCACACTAAATCGCCTTCTTGCCCTCAACCATTGAAGTCTCCAGCTCCTCTGACATGTTCTTTCATTAATGGCCTGGCCTTGACAACTGATCCTAATTGCCTCTGAACCGCACTTCATGTATTATTGGTGTCTGCCTGCCCTGGTTCATGTCAACAAGCCGCAGCATGCACAGGGTGTGCCCGGTGCCTTTTGGTGAAATGATGCTCACATACTCATTTACCTCTGAGGATTTGGGTCTCACTGGGAATGAAGTATAAAGCTAAGGATCTTCCTGTCTCTTCTTAGTAACACTTTAATGTGGATCTGTGCTATGTATTTATTAGGCATCTATGAAGACTCGGTAAAGCATCAAGCCAATTATGCAAGATTCCATTAAAGCATAGACTGTAAATGCAAAATAAAACTTGTCTGCATTTTAGTTACTGAATAAGTGTTTGTTTATTTGTTCTGAAAAGCTTCTTCAGACAGAAAGTATGGCTTACCCTTCATTTTTTTTCATAAATATTGTGTTCTAATTTGAAATAATAGGTTAAATGAAATAACTATCTTTAATATTGACAGAGCTCCTGTGGATTTTAATGTTCTGACTATATAAATAGGTCAGAGAAGGATCCCATTAGTTGACATGTAAAATTAAAGCAAAAGCTATTGAAAAATCATAATGTTCTCTCTGTTTCAATGAAAAAGCTTCCTAAATGTATTTACTAATATTTCTGAGACTGTTTTTAGAACATGCATTTCACTACATAGTGATACTTTTTTTTTCTTGATTCTGAACCCTTTTTATTTTCAGCCTTGCAGATTGCAAAACCTGTGGTATATTTTAATTATTTTTCTGCAGTATGTTTTGTGGTTTTCATGTGGTTTTTTTTTAATCTATAATAGAATAGCTGTATGCCCAAAACTTTTATATATTTTAAGCATGGCTATGATTTAAAAACTTGTATCATTTCTTGTAAGATTTTCTATTATTAACTCAGTCAACAAAAAGACTGAATAATTTGAATGGGGAGCCTTTTAAGCATGCAAGTTCTACAGTGATAATAAAAAATAAATCACAGAAGCTCTTTGGTGCTAGGTATCATTTAGCCTAATCTAGACAGTGACATTTGGGCCACTAACAGCATAATCATAGTTATTGCTACAAATTGCTTCATGTTTGAGTTTTAATGTTATAAGTAAATTATGCCACAGGATAAAATATATGCTTCTTTGGGAATTAAACATGTTTATTTCAGCAATGTGGATATGAAATTCTAGGCAGATGGCGTTTCTTTCATGTAGTAATACTGCCACCTTCTGAGCCAGTGCAGAATGATTCAGAAATATAGCTGTTCTGTATTCTAGAGACTTTCTGAAGAATGTGTTGTAGGTTGGTGGCTTGCTTTGAGTCAGCAGCATAACCTCCCAAAGTTGAAAGTGCTCAAGAACCAGAAATTCCCTGAAACCTATGGCTGAAATTGTATCAAAATCTGGCCTGGAAGGTAATTTAACTTTTCTTGGAGATAACACTCCTACTGTCAAAGTTTAGCAGACTAGAAGAAATAGGCACAATATCTCTACGGGGAAAATATTAAAAATGCTTTTTTATAAATGTTCAGAACCAAAAAATAGTTCTTAGTCTCTATAGTCCGTCCAAAGACTGCTTCTGAGTTAATTCTGATGCAAGAATTACATAGAAGGAAAGGTTGCTCTGTGGTTTTAGGGCAGAGGTGGCCACAGCTGGGATTAGAAGATGAAGGGGATTGTGAACATTCTTTCACCATCATTCATTCAGACAACGTGCCCTTCAGCAGAACAGCAAGCCCTTCTGATTTTCTCGAATTAGGAAGATTAGCATGAAGCGCATAATGCGGGATGATGGAATTTGTCATAATTTGCATTGTCCTGGAAAGATTCAGTTTGATAGAGCGATGCATCTCAGAGCATGTCATGTCCCACGGGCAGGTCATGGAGGAAGCTCGGCAGAAATAATTTCACGATATGTGCATCAGTTGTAAATGCCTCATAACCAATTTGTCAAAAAAGAAAAGAAAAAAAGGTGGAGGTCAGGAGAGTTGAAGGAGGTGGGCATTTGCCCAAACACCCATGGAAGTTAGATATGGTAACAGTAAATTAAACTTGTCTCATTTTGGAATAAGGCATGATTACATGAAATAAATGAACATGTTGACTAGATACTTGACAGTTTACTGGTGCAGTTTTTTTCTCCAGCATGTAAGAAAGGTGGACCTTTCATTAATTGTATTATGAAGTTTATTTATGAAAATTCCTTATGGAAATTATCAGACACAAGACCTTCAGGATCAGTTTTTTGAGAGATTGCTTCTGACCTTGATAATGTTCCTAAACTGCAGATAGAAAAGAATAATCAGCATGTAGTTGACAAAACGGACATGACAGTGTTACTTATATGCTCCGGCATTGCTGGAAATATGCATGTGGAATTCAGACAGGCAAAGGGAACACACTTATTTACAGTAACATAGCAAGAAGAAAAGGTCCAATGTTGTGTATTGACCATGGTTTATTTATGGACCATCTGACAATGAAGCAACAGTCTTTGATATTTAGAAATCTGCCCAAGAACATTATAGCGTGCTCATAGGTTATGTTATTTATCATTTCAATATCTCGTTCTACTTAAGGAAGACATTTTGCAATGTCTCTCTTATTTGTCTATCTTTATACATTTCAAACAACAGATTAATGCCGGTGGTTCAGTAACACTGATCTTTTGTGACAGTTGAGCATTTGTGAGTTGAGGGTGTAATAACAAAATCAAAATAAAGAGGAAAAATAAAAAGGAAATTGTCACTTCTAAGGACCTACTTTACCATCTGTGGGATTCAAATAATTCTTCCTACCAGAGATTGTTCATTAGGCTGCTGTCTTTCATATCGTTATTATTCTAGAATTCTGATTTTTCAGAACTGAAAGTTGCACTTTTAAGAATACAACTCAGCATAAATAAATCTTTCAATACCCAATAACTGGAATCAAGATACGTGTGAAACTATTAACACTGCACAATTACAATTTGATCAAGTGTGTTGGTGTGAGCTTTATGGAAGGAAATATTTATATGGTTCTACATTAAACCCATGTTTTGACAATGACAGCCCCAACCATTCAAAATACTTCTTTTTTTTTTTTTTTTTTTGCCTGCAAAATAGTAGCTCTCTCTATAGGTTCTGTGAGTTCTTGATCTCTTTCTCATAGTTTACAGCTTCGACTAAGTTTTCAGACAAATTGCTATGTTAGTCATAGATCATAATTTATGTGAGGTACCAGTGAAGAAAAAAAAAAATTTGTAGCATGAAGATGTTCTTACATCTTAGATATAGATTACAGAAAAAAACCCAATGATATATTTTACTGAATTGGAAACCCCAGATCCTGTATTCTTTAGTATTGTGCTGTTCATGGTGAAGAAAAACAATCTTTAGAAACAGAGTGTGCCTTTATTATTTTGCTGGGCAATATATGCTGATTATATTTTTCTACATGACAGAGTAAATAATCTTTGCATCTCTCCTGTTTAAAGTTTGAATAATATTTTATTCTTAAGATATATTCGGGTAACTTTTGAGTGAAAAGCAACAAGTGTTTAATTTTTCTATAATTTCTTTACTAACATTTATCAGAAAATGATTTGCACTGTCTGCTAGTTACTTCACTTTGGCTCTGCAGCATTACTGTTAATTTTGAGGGCTGATGGTGATAAGTGAACAATTTAAAGGCATCAGAGCAAAGAGTCATGATTGGTAGACTTTTCCCTTAAGATTCAATTATAGAATATAGAAATGCAACATCTGGTGATATGAGAGCAGAGCTCAAAACAGAAGTGATCGGAAACTGTAATATTCATAGATTCATAGATTCATAGATATTAGGGGTTGGAAGGGACCTAGAAGATCATCTAGTCCAACCCCCCT
>JAOEGS010013779.1:33917-47042 GCA_025447755.1 Corythornis vintsioides | reverse complement strand
GACCCCCACCTCCCTATAACTTCCCTTCAGGTAGCTGTAGAGAGCAATAAAGTCCCCCCTGAGCCTTCTCTTCTCCACACTAAACTCCTGCTGCCCACACTGTTCTGATCCAGGCCAGGATGCTGTTGGCCTTGGCTGCTTGGGCACACTGGTGGCTCATATCCAGTCAGCTGGCTACCAGCACCCCTAAGTCCTTCTCTGCTGTGCAACTTTCCAGCCACTTCTCCCCAAGCCTGTAACACTGCAGGGGGTTGTTGTGACCCAAGTGCAGGACATGTAATAGTCTGATGCAATGTACCCTGAAAGGAAGGTGCTTAATTCTCTTACCAGCTTTGGATACTTGAGTATGATGAAGGGTCAATTCAATGTCCTAATGCATTTTGACAGCCTTGTTATGCCAGGCAGGACTGGTTTGCTTGAGGGTTACAGAAGGTTCAAGACAGATTGAAGGAGGAAAGACTTAAAGATGAGGAGTAATGACACATGATTTGTGTATAAACAAAAAATGTCATTTAAATGTGTACATCAGGAACTAGATCTTACAGAGCCTCCGTGAAGAAATGTAGGTAATATAGACCTCTCTTTTGACTTACTCATGTTAGAAATACTTCTTTGAAAACTACAAACCATACAAATGATTCAACTCCAAATGTCAACAATCTGCCAAGATAGATATCTCTGGCTCTAAAACAAAGTTACTTGAAGCAGTTTTTTACATTCATTTTTTGTCATAATTGTTCTCTAGTTAATAAAGTAAATTGCTGTCATGCAGGTAGATTATCTCTGATCAGACAGAACATAAGGGTGTCTAATTTAGATCAGTGATGATTTCAGCACTTCCCCTAATCTAAAAGCTGCTGTACTTTATAATCTTGCCTAATGCTTAATTTGAAATTTCCTTGCAATTTCTGAAATTCAACATGTTTTATTTTGTCCTGACTAGCTAATGTTCTAATCCTTGTCTGCTCAATCAAAACATGTACATATTCTAGGGCACACTCTAGCTTTTCTGCTGATTCACCCATAACCTTTCCTTTTACTTTCCAAATTAGTTGTTTGTTTTGCTATTTTACTTTGAACTATCTTCAGACTGAACTATCCATCCCTTCTAAAATATGTTCACAAATTAAGTAGTTCTTATGTAGGCTTAAACTAGATCCTTTTCAATGTCTCTATATTTCAAACACAGGGACACTATAATAATGCATCTCAGTAATGCCATTCAAGTCTTTTAGTATTAAAGGTAAATTGATATTGCAATTGTTCAACTTCACTTCTTACATGTAATCCTAGTGTTCAGGTACAGTACTGAGTGGCTATGGGGGTTATCCACCCCTCTACCCCCTTTAATCCTCCCCTGAATTCCCCAAAAATCACAACTCCTGCTCTGAGTCTTGGGTTTGGTCCTACAGATGCTCAGTGCTTCTATTTCTTACACCTACATTACTTGGTGTTTGCAGACTGATCCACTACCTGGGAGGTAGTTCAGGCACTCAGTGTTTGGAATTTCATCATCAAAAGAGGTAAAAAAACCCCAACAAAACAACTTTGACTTTCATTCACTAGTGGCTTTACACAAATGCTTTCTTAGGTAGTTGTAGAGAATATAAGAAAAAGGTGCCCTCCTGTGTGTCCTCCTCAGGACAGTTGGAAGTCAGAAAGCTCAGGGAAATTCCACTCCTCAGTGTCCTAACCCCTGGTACCAGTTTAGCTAATACTGTTTGCCCAGAGTGTTTATTTTACGTGCTCCAGTTCTTTGCCTGTTGATCTTCACCAGGGAATGCTAGCTTTGATTCAGGACACTGAAGAAGTTCAGCATTTGAAACGTAGCCATCAGTACCATCCTTTCAGAACAAGAGCAACAGAGATTGTCCCAGTATCATGAACTGCCCATGAATTGATTTGTGAAGGACCCTTCACAGACACTGGGGCGTGAGAGTGACAGGAACAACTATTTTCCCCATCATGTGCTGCTTATTGGTGAGGGACTGCAGAGATGCTAATCCAATTAACTATCAAACTAAACTGAATTTTCAACATTTCTCCTTATTTACACACTCATTTTGGGCTTCAGCTTAGTCTTGATGAGGTTCACAGAGATCTTAATTCAACCTTTCAAACTTCCATCTGCTTGTTTTCCTTGAGCATCACTTTGGACAGAGCCTCTCCCAACTGGCTTCTTTTTCCCTGCATTCTGATTTTCAGCAATATAGATGATATTTAGACTTCTGTGTTTCCAGCTAAGCCTGTTAGTCACAAGCACATATGTTACATGTCAGGGTTTAGGGTCAGGGCAGCCCCTTAGACCTGTAACAGCTGCTCTTTTGTAAAACCCCTCCCTCCACAAAGGGGAAGAGAAAGGCAATAAGGGAGGGAGACTTGGTGATTAGAAAAGGAAACTAGAACAGATGTAAGGAAAGTTAAAGTAATAATAATAAAATGTAATAAATATGTACAAAACAATCACTGAACCCAACCCCCGATGATAATTACATCACCATCACCACTGATGCTGTGGAGCAGGCACTGGGAGTGTCCCAGACTGAGCCCCACAGCAGACAGGAGCTGTTCAGGAGCTGGATTCTTGTACTGGATTCAGGAACACACAGACTGGGATCGAAGACAGAATGGGCAGAGTCCTCCTTGGTGCTCCGAGAGGAGCCCCCAAAGAGAAGGAAAAACCACAACAATGGATGAATGCTGGCACCTCTGAGTCACCCTCCAGGTCTCAGAGCTTTCTATACTGGCTATGCCATCTGTGGGCTGGATCCCCTCGTTGGTCAGTTTGGGGTCACCTGTCCTGGCTGCTCCTCCCTGCAGGTGCTGCCTTTCACTTTCTGCACCCCCAGTGTGATACACAGTGGCCTTGGTCTGCATTCCATCCTTGGTAGGAACTCTAACCATGGGGTGTTCTCACTGCTGGAAGCAGCCACTGCCTGGGAAAACAGGCTGCTGACTCCAGACAGGGCAGTTAGTTAGAAACCCTGAGCTGAAAAGTGAAATCACTGAACAGAATTTGTTCTGTTCTCACTCAAACCAGGACATTATTCCTGACACTGTATTTAATACTGAGAAAAATGACTTTGCATTCATCTGAGATACATAGGATTTTGAGTTAGACTAGACCAAGCAGTTCAGGCTGTTGTTTTGCCAATGTAGCTGTAGCCAGAAGTTTCAGAGGGTAGGAGACTATCACACAAGTTTAAAGGTGGTCAGATGCTCTTTTCTATTTACAATGTAGTCTCAATAAAGAGCCTTTTCCATAACCTACTTGAAAAGCTGATGTTATAATAACCAGGTTAGCAACTGGAAAAAACACTTAGCAATCAATAAAGATATAAAGATGAAAAACTTCTTAGGTTGCTTTGTGATTCATCAATAATAGCTGAAGGCTGAATATAAGCAAAGCATTTCAGTTTTATTAGCTTGTCCTTGACAGAAGTGTTACCCAGAAATGACATAGATCCAAATCAGAACTTAGAGCAGCAGGTGTTCTGAGAACTTTAGAAGAGAAGCTGAACTAAATGAGAGAAGATCTCCAAGTGTTACTGGGTGTTTGCAATAAACCAGATTATATGATGCCTGTTCATTCAGGTCTTTGAATATTTTGCATAGAACTTTGTCTGGGAGTCTCAGTGAAATACTCTAAAGATAGTGTTCCCATGGAGAGGTATGAAAGCACTATAGAAAAAAAACAACTGTTGTAAAATTATTAAACCCCCAGATCCTTCATTACGTGTATTAGTCTGGTGGGTAATCTTCTTTGATCTTCTAAAAAATATATTAGTGAGCAGAGACAGCTAATCCATATTGATTTTTCTACCATAATTACTTAAGCTGACCTTCAATTAAACTTGAGTATTTCTTTTATAAGTCATTACTTTCTCCTCCTCCAAATATCTGGTTTTCTATATAATAAATTTGGAATAGGAAAGCATCCAAGGCTCATTTGGTCACAGACTCTGCTGTAGTATGGGTATGTTTTCCACCAGTGGTTTTCAGTTTCTGCAGTATACTGTATCTTCCTGACCTGAATATGGAAGGAAGGCTGAGGAATTTAAGTCTGTTTTGCACCTGCAGCACAGAAGCTTCACAGGGAAGACTCAAAGAAGTAAACACTGTAATCTAAACTTTAGAAGGTAAACTCAGTAATTTACAAAAATATTCTAAAAATATGGGTTTTTTTAAATACTACTTCCTGAGTATCAAGCTCTAGCACAGTTTTGTCTCTCAGAAGCCACCTGTCATTGTCACACAACTCACCTCTGAAATGATGGTCTTGGTGGGTAATCTGTTATTCACTCCACGTTATGTTATTTGTTGGATTAATGGGTCTCATTTAAAATTAATAACACTTTCTGCATTCACCTAGAACAGCACCTGTGTATCCTGTTGTTGGTCCAACTCTTAGGTACACATTCCCTTTTTTTTTCTTTTTGAGTATCAGAGGTGAATTTGAAAATATGCCATGAAGTGCTTTACTGCTCAGTTTCATTTCCCATTCACTAGTTGCTATTCATTTCCCTTGGGACCCCCCAAATACATTTATTAGTATATTAAACCTGTATGTTATTTTCAACCATAGCAGGATGTGGGGCAGCAACAGGTCAGTATTTCAGAGGCCTGTGCATTTATATGGCCTTACCATTGTTTCTGTTGACCCTGATGGGGAGTGCTATGGAATTACTGTATAAAACTTGGTCATCTCGACAGATGGTGATATTTAATGTCCTATTGCAAGCATGTGACTTAAAAGATTTGTATTTTTTCCACTGAATTATTATAGAAAGCAAAGCTGTATCGTATACTGTGGCAACAGGCAAATAGTGTGGGGAAAAAAAACCAAACTAACCAACAAAAAGTAAAGGAAGCAATCATCCTGTAATACTAGTCTTGTACTCTTGCTGTCTCTTTTGTTCTGGGCTTGTTTTTGGCTAGCATAGCTGACATTTTTGTCTCAATAGCTAAAATTGTATCCTTTACTAGTTTAAAAAAGTCTTTGACATACCCTATATACGTTTATATAATGGAAATATTTGCTACAGCTATATATATTTTTTTTTCCCTGTCGGTTTCAAAAATCATTTAATATTAACTTCCATTTTTTGTATTTCCATAAACTGAAGAAAATACTGTTTGAAGACTGCGCAGTAAAATCTCTGTGGTGTTCAGGTTTAAAGTACAATAATTAAGTCTTACCACAAGAGGGCCCCCAAAGACAATTTGTCTGGCAGCACTGAAAAAGCGATGCAGTAAATTTGTTGTCAGAATACTGATGTGTGCCATGTATTTAATTATGCTTAAGAAAACTTCTGCATTTCACAGGAATTTTGAAAGAAGATATGATATTAGCTCCTAAAATTCTGAATACAGACTATGTCAGGACTAACAATATTTCACATAAACCAAGGAACCATACTTGAAACAAACACTAAGAACCTATTTTGCCTTTTGTTATGTTTGTTAGTAGTAAATTCAAACACTTTAAGGATTATTTTTTATTATTGCTAAGTGTATTTTAATTTTGAGAGTTGTCTTGCATACCATGATCTACATTCTTTTTCCACTGCTTTCCTTTGCTCAAAGACTATGAAACACCCATTCCTGAGTGACTTGGCCTAGATGACCCTGCTCTGGCAGGTTGGAATAGATCATTTTCTAGATCCCTTCCAACCCCTGACATTCTGTGATTCTGTGATATGTGTTGAATCCTGAAATTCTCTTATGAACCCTTTAACTGGGCATCACTTATTCTACATTAATGGTCTTTGAATATTATCCAAGCTTGCTTGGGCCCCCTTAACTTCCAGGTCCCTGGCCCATGGGACTTTTCCAAGCAGTTCCCTGAGCAGGCCAAGGTTGACCTTTCTGAAGTCCAGGGTAGCAATCCTGCTTGTGACCCTCTGCCTGCTGCCTGCAATTCTAAACTCCACCATCTCGTGGTCAC
Organism: Corythornis vintsioides; assembly: GCA_025447755.1. Lineage (NCBI taxonomy): Eukaryota > Metazoa > Chordata > Aves > Coraciiformes > Alcedinidae > Corythornis > Corythornis vintsioides. The sequence continues at coordinate 41,095 of JAOEGS010013779.1, read as the reverse complement.
TACAGCCAAGGTGCCTCCTACCTTCACACCCTCAACCAGTCCCTCTGTGTTGGTCAGTACAAGGTCCAGCATCACTCCTCTCCTTGTCGGCTCCTCCAAAACCTGCATTAGGAAGTTCTCATCAATGCTCTGGAGGAACCTACTGGACTGACTGTGCCTGGCTGTGTAGTTTTCCCAACAAATGCCCAGGTGATTAAAGTCCCCCATGACAACCAGAGCCTGGGATTTCAAGGCTACTTCCAGCTGCTTGTAGAAGCCTCATCAGCTTCCTTATCCTGATCAGGTGGCCTGTAGTAAACACCTACTACAATGTCTCCCATATTAGTCTCCCCCTTAATCCTTACCCACAAACTTTCAACCTGCTCCTCACTGTCCCCCAGGCAGAGCTCTATACATTCCAATTGCTCTCTCACATAGAGAACAACTCCACCATCTCTTCTTGCCAGCCTATCCTTCCTGAAAAGGCCACAGCCATCCATGACAGTGTTCCAGTCATGTGAGCTGTCCCACCATGGCTCAGTGATTGCAATGAGATGGTCCTGAGATCTCACACAGATCTCTAGTTCATCCTGTTTGTTCCCCATGCTGTGTGCATTAGTGTGCAGGCATTTGAGTGAGTTAGTAATGCTAGAGCAGCTCCTGCCTGGTACCAACCCTGAGGTAGCAGTGGAGCTGGCACAACACCCCTCAACTGTCTCCAGTTAGTTTCCTGCAGGACAGGTTTTTCTCCTTTCCCCCTTCAAATCTACTTTACAGCTCAATCAATGAGCCCAGCCAATTCCTGTGATAGAGGCCTGCTGCCCTATGAGAGAGATGTTCCCCATCTGATGCCAGTGGCCAGGTGTCATATAAACCTCTCCATGGTCAAAAACCCCAAAATTCCAGTGGTGGCCAAAGTCTCTCAGCCATGTGTTAATGACATGTGTTTTCCACCCTCTATCTGTATTTTCCCCCACTTCTTGAGGGATTGATGAGAAAATCACCTGTGCACCCAAACCTTCAACCAGTCTCCCTAGCACCCTGAAGTCCTTTTCAATTAAGAGATTTGAAGAAAATACTGATGACATCTTTGAGCTTAGATTTGAATAAACTACTTCAGATAAATAATTGCTACAGTAACCAGCCTTTTTTAAATTCACAAACATGCAGCTAGGTAGATTATCCAGTATTAACACTTTCCCACTAGCAAAGCACCTGAAAGACTAACATAAATCTCAAACAGATGCATAATTAAGTTAAATAGGAAGCCAAGTTCTTGTACATATAAACATCCAGTATTTGACTGGATTTGATCTTTTCTCTGTCATAATAGAAAATACCAGACAGCAAGCAGAAGCACTGCTGTACCTTATTTAATAAAAAATATTTCCTTTAAAAATGGTGCTATTGTAACTGAAGGGAATTCAGTCCCAAATTTATATGGTATGTTCACCAATAAGGAAATATAAGCTAACTTCATTATTAATTAGTTCCTATATTTACATATTCTCCTGCAGGCAGAAGCCTCTGAGTTTATGTTCTGCATTTGAAAGTACACTTTGAAAGGCTCTTGTATCACAACTTGTGTGACAGGGATTCAACACCATGGGCACAACATTTTAGCTTGTGATAACCATATGTTTTGGCAAAATTAATTTGTCTCCCTGCTTTATACGTCATCTGCTTTTATTAACATTATTGTCAAAACATCTATTCCTGTACTAAATTAGGTTAGCAATTCACACCTCTATAAAAGCTTTGGCAGAACTCCAGTGTTTTGATGTCAGGAATGATTGTTGATTTGCATTTTAAAGAAGTGTCACTCACTCATTGCGTTTTGCCTTTTGTACATGTAACTTTTTTTCGGAAGAGATAGAAAAAAAGAAGTTTAAATTTATTTTGAGTGCTGTTTGAATCTCGTGGAATAGCAGGCATTGCTGAATTTGGGAGCTGGTGGAAGAGCTGTTTCAACTGTGGAAGGAAAGTCCCTGTTTTCAGTGAGTGAAAGTTATTGTTGCAGAGATGTTTTGCCTCTGCACCAGTTGCAGGTGGATGCTTTTCTGTTGGTTGCCCGAGAGCATGGGCTACTTGGCATCACCTAGTCTGCACTCAAAGTGGCAGCTTGAATTGAGAAGCCATCAGTAGAAATAAGTTTTTTTCTCACAGTGTATCACAAACGAAACCACACCACAAATTATGAGATCCTGTTGTAAGGTTAGTTTTGGTGAAATTCACTGTTAAACAGAAGCATCCAGGAGCTTTGCTGTTGGTTACAGTGAGGTCAGGATTCCTCCTGTCATGTCCCACTTCAGTCTTCAAAATCTAAGTTGCTCATCTATGACTGTTGTGCTGCATGACCTTCAGACATGCCTTCAGAGTTACTCTGTGATTCTTTAATGGTGCAGTAATTCTGCATTTCAAGCATGTTCAGATGTTCATGCTATTTGATGGAACAAGAAGTGATGTCCTTGTGGGCAGTTCTCATTAAATATTAAAATGCCACATCTGTGGTTAAAAATAAATATTAGAAGACAGTCTTTTTCTTCTTTGACTCTTTCAGTGCCTTGTTAGTGCTCACCTGCTACAGAGTGCTTTGCAGCAGATCTCCAAGCTAGAAACTAGACCACAGAAAGGTTGTAATGGGAAATAGGTTTTGCCACACGGGCTTTATAGGGATGTCAGGTATTGCCAAAAGGTAGCTGATGAACCTGGAGGAATAAAATAAGACACAGTTAACCAAGAGCTGATAAAAAGCTTCTCTGAATAGAAGGAAAATGTAATGACTGTCTAACATTTCCGAGGAAGACACAAACATTATCAGTGAGAATCACAAGAGTTCAGTTGTTCTTATATGACATGATTCTAAGCATCCTAAACCCCAAAGGAATTTGTCTCAAAGTAGTTCAGCAGTTTCATGTAAAGCAGCTTGCAAATGGAACAACCACAAATTGTTGTGCTAATTAATGTTTCTACAGTGAACTGTAAAGGCTGTCAATGGCTCTAGGTGTGTCAATTATGAAAGAGAAGAAAATAGAGCTGGAAACACATTACATTTTTTACAACAGCCCAAGTAAGAACAGCGGGACTGTGGTTACCTGAGGAGAGGATATGAGACAAGACTGTTATTTAGATAATTTCTCAACTATTCTTTATTGGTTGGCCAAATAAATCTCAACCTCGGGACTAAAGCATTAGGAAAGATGACTATTATAAAAATGATAGTAAGCATTTTGTAGAGAAGACAGAAAAAACCCCAACTTATTCACTCCTGCTCTGAATGGTGCAATTGAGACGAGGATGAGACACCAATAAGGAGACAGTACTGAAGCAGATGGGAAGGTGATAGTGGACATGAAGAGAATTACTTACTGGTGAGCAAGCTGCTTTGAACCAACACTATGTTTATAGTAAGGCTACATCAACTGAAAAAGCCAAGCTACAAACATAAAATTGCAACAGCATAAAACCTGTTTCCACCTTCTTCTTGTCATGCAAGTGCATAGGGGAGAACAGGAGGAAAAAAAACCAAGTATGACCCTAATGGACAACAAGAATGGTTTGGACAGGCACAGCCTCTTCCTCCCATATCTCTGAGGTCTATCATAATAAGCCAACAATCTTCACTAACCACTTCAGTAAAATGAGTATCAAGTAAGAAAGATTTCTATTAAAATCAAAACCAATTTTGTTTGTTACCTGAATAGGAGCAAGGTAGACCCAACAATGCTCTGTGCACAGAACAGATCTATCAAATCTCAGCAGTGGTTTCATATATAGTAAATAGCTATTACTACTGTGTTCACTTGATTTGATTTTAGCTTTGACAGCCTACCAACATGAAAAAGACTGATGAAAATAAATAATTCATAGATACTATTTAATGAGGAAAAATATGGTCAAAAGGCTGTATTTGTCCTTGTGGATAACAAAATGGTACATCAGAAAGAGCAAGAATGCTCCAGGGAGAAAAGTGAGCATCTGTGTTAAAAAAGATTTAGGGCATTAGGAAGATAAATAAGAAACTGCAACTGAGGTATCTCTTTTCAGGCCTACTCTCAATGTAAATTAAGTAAACAGTGAGGGGAGTCACATCCTTCTTGTCCATTGACCAGTAAGAATATATTCTGTGTTCTGTAAGAGATATTTCCCAGCTCTCTTTGACACTCAAATACATGTTCTGCAAGCCATTCCAGGCTCTCAACCATTAAAGATCTTATTTGGTTTCCACAGATATGAAGGCAAGTTTCCCAATTATTTTGACAGAATCTAAAAAAACCTCTGAGAAAATAGGAAGGAAAATAAAACTTTACTACATAAAGTGATAGAACTTGCCTGTTGGATTTTTTGGGGGATTATTTTTTTTTTTTTTTAGGATCCTGGGGCTAACTGTAGCAGTTGTTCTATCACCCAATGACCCTTTCCCAGCCAAGAGGGAGGATCAGGAAAAGGAGACTCACAGATGAAATGAAAAGGGATTTAACATAATGGCAAAACTAGTGTCAAAGCTGGTATAAAGTAAGTGAATATTATACTCAGCCCAGCAAATGTAGGGTGGTCACAATAAATAGGAAGACAGTCTTAAGAGGTAGAGGAGCAGGCCCAGGAGAAGCCCAAGGAAGAGACCCCGAACTCAGCAAACTTCCCCCTTTTACCTGAGCATGAAAATCAGCATGGTGTTCTTTAATAGCTATTGTTAGAGATATGTATGTTCATCACAATCTGAGCTCTGTGAAAACTTTGTTTGATCTGTGTCAAATTACTCACCATTAAGACCTGATTCAAGCTGAGTGTAAAGTGATTTAAATCAGTCCACTCGGCCACTGTCTCACCACCCCCTCACCCCGATTGGGAAGAAGAGTCAGAAAAATGTAAAAACCTGAGAGAAAGAGGTTTAATAAAATGAGAGAAACAACAATCAACAGCAACAAATAACAGTAATGAGTCCCTGCATGCCGAGAAAGGAGTCTTAGCTTAATTATGATACAACACCCCCCACTCCATCTTCTGGTGAAAATGAACCCTGTCCCTTCCTAATCCAGGGCAGTGAATAAATACAGCAGTGTGGCTGTCAAAACATGGAGCCTTGCTTCCTAACCTTTTCTCTTGGAAATTCATGGGCTTATCAGACAGTACTCTTAATGAAAGAATAATAAGTATTCATTTTTATTTCTCCAGTTACTATATAGAAGACTATCAAATGGTTTTCTGGGAAATTTGTATTCTGTTGCAGTTGTTTGCTATCTCATGGAACTGCTTGCTTGACCAGCTACTCTTATGCAAAGCTAAAAAGAAAAGCTTTTTCAGCTACAAAACTGGAATAAATTTTCTTTTTTGGTCAGTACCATGCAAGAGAACAGCTTACAATTGTTCCCCTTTTCTCTTATCACACCATAGTTTCAGATGCACCATACTGCAAAAACATTGTTTTTCCTATCTTGATGTGAAAGCCTGTTATTAACAACTAATTATTCAATTTATTTTTCCTTTTTTTCCCCCTAAAATATGTCATGAGCTTTCTAATCTTCCACATGAAACAAAGTAATTATAACTTCTTTAGAAGCAATGCTGAGGGTATTTTGTCCCCTTTGATAAGCTAGGGGTGATTGATGCTTGGAAGTTTGGGGATTTGTTTTAGAAGTTGGATTAATTTATGGATTTTTGGTCACTTTTCACAGTGAGCTTTGATAAGAGAGGCTAAGTACAGGAAGGATTTATCCCTGTGAGGACTAAGAAATGTAAATCAGATTTTTTCTTTTTATTAGAGTTTGGCTTCTGAACCAGAGGCTATAGTAATAACAGTAAGTAAGATAATTTTACAAGCATTATCTGCAGGAAATGTAATAAAAAAGCTACAAGAGGAAATGTGTTTGGAGTTATCTGATTGGAAATATTGTTCAATATGTTAGAGATTAAAAACAATAACATCTTGTTTCCTGTGGTAAAAACGTGCTAATGAGAATGGTTATATTCAGAATATTGTTGCCATCAGCCTATATTCACGTTTAACATCCACTGGAAAAGCCCAGCTCCTAATTTTAGACGACTTGTGTTGAGATTTTCCATTAAAAAACAATGAAGATTCCTTCCTTTGATCCCAAGCTTTCATTGCAGGTACTTTTGAGTGCCATGAAGGTCGAGATTTCATTTTCTTCATCCATATCTGAGATTCTTTTAAGGTCAGCATTGGTTGATCTGTTTGATCCTGCCTGAAGGCCTGAGTTGGCTATCATTCCTACAAAGTACATAGGACACTGGGTTAGAAAAGAATGACATGGCATGGGTGGTTGTCCTTTGCTGTGGTGGTAACACCAAAATCTGGTTTATTGCACCAGATCCCAATTTGGTTTTCTGAGTGCATGGTTGAGGCAGAGGCTTAGAAAAGAGGAAGATGGTCCCAAAATAAAACAGCAAGCCCTTCTGGTAGTGAAAATCTAAGACCCAAATAAATCAAACAATTGGAAGAATCCAAGAAGTAAAAATAATCAATAATGGTCTGAGTCTACAATATCTACCAGAATATGAAGTTTTCAGCAAATATGGCAAGCTCAAAACACTGCCTCCCTTTATCTCTTTGTCAGGTTCTTGACTTCTTCTGCTTTCTTTGGTCTACCATTCCAGTTTTACTTTTGTATTGAAATCCATTTCAAATTTCTTTGAACTTTACCTGCAAAATGGATTGCCTTTATTTTCTCTTTTGTTCTTTCAGTTGTCTAGCAACCAGCTTCTCAGTGACTTTCACTGCAGTTTCCCCTTGCTGTATTTGCTGCATTACAGCATTGGATAGAGCCTAGAGTGGGAGCTTGCTTGGCATGGTACAGAGCTGTGGGCTTGTCCTTGTTCCAGACCATTGACAAGATGAGTAGCCAACGTGTTTAGAGAAATGGCATAAGGCTTAAGCAATGTAAAATATATGATTTTTTTACAAATTTATGGTATAACTTGAAAAGAAGGAGCTCTGAGTCTGGGTAAGATTGTTAAATAAATAGCAAATGGGAAGAAAAAAAAAGCCACTAAAGGAGACAGATAATAGAAAACCTAGTTATCACTTTTCAAAGCTATGAAAGCCTTTCACAGAGGAAGGCATGAGTGAAGAGACCTTGAGATTAAGTATGGTACTTGTGGAATTCATTGTGTAGAAGCAGGATATTTCATCAGAAGAGACAAAAGGAAAACAACCAAATCTACAAACCACCTGAAAC
>JAOEGS010013779.1:3871-26231 GCA_025447755.1 Corythornis vintsioides | reverse complement strand
TCTCCAGGCTAAAGAGCCCCAGCTCTCTCAGCCTCTCCTCAGCAGGGAGATGCTCCACTCCCTTCAGCAGCTTGGTGGCCCTGTGCTGGACTCTCTCCAGTAAATCCCTATGTTTCATTCATTTCTTCATGCTTGTGAGGAGCAGAGTGCTAATCTTCCTAAGACACACACTGCATTCAGTCTCTTGCCATTCCTTCAGCAATGCCAGGTGCAGACTTACCCCCTAAGCCATCCAGCCAGCACAGAGGAGGCAGTGAAGGAGTTTCTGGCTCCCCGTTGAGACCAGCCAGTTTCCAGAGCACCAGCAAGAGACTTTGTGCAGAATGAAAATCTACTCTCACCCCAAACATTTCCTAGGCAGACTGGGTTTTGTCAGCAAGATCCTGCAGGTTTCTAAAGGGTTGCAGCACTTTTGCACAAAGTTTCATCAACAAGGTTACCTGAGTTTCCCAGTTTGTTTCCCCTAAGGGCAAGGCACTCTGTTTCCACAACCCTGGTGAGAAGCCAAGTAGCACAGTGCAAAGTGACATCAGGACAGCAGAAGTGCAGTGCTGAGGGTGGGCTGTCTTGATTAGCAATTACCACTTATTACCAGACCACCTCAAGCTGAATAATTGCACCAGGAATTCTGCTTTTAAGGTTATTGGAACCAAACAACTTCATATAGTCTATTATGGCAGCAGACTTTTAACAGATTCCAAACACATGTAATCCACTGTTAAATGATAAATAAACAACAGGTTTTCAGACACTAGCTATTCTTCAGGGCTTCCTAAAAGATGGACTAATGCATTTGATGAATTGTCCCTATAGCGACTGGCTCATATCCCTGGAATATGTGGACACACCAAGGTTTGAATACTCTCAGATCAAGTGATTTGAGATATCTACCTCTGACACCACTTCAGCAAAAGGTGGAAAATGAGGAGATATTCTGGAAGTATCAGCTATTTATATGGCAAATCTCTCAGGCTGAGAAGTTATTTTCCTCCAGAGACACAGAGTTCAATATAGCAGTTGCATTTTAAGCAGCACATTTGCCATCAAGCATACATGATTTCTGCCTATTTTCATAGGTGAAAAGCTCAGGCTTCATTTCTTCCTCTCTTGCCAATGCAGCTTGTGCATCGTTCAGCTTCAGTTGTGCTAACACATCCTTGACTTTACAACCTTGAGGAATCCCAAACTGAGGAAGACTTTGATACACAGGAATAGAGTTCAGCAGTTGTAGACGTGTTGCTAGACTGAGCCCTGAAGTCCACATTTTCATTTAACTGACTAAATAAGTCTCATACTTACTCTTGGACACAGAGCAGATTCAGCAGATTCTTGAGACCCAGGTGAGGTTTGTAGCAGGATGGGTCACTTTTGAAATTATTCTCTTTTGCTCAGCATATATCAAATGCACTTGTCCAGTTTTTTTGACTCTGAAAAGTATTACAAGGCTGTTCTTCAACTGTCACTGAGGATCAGGTAAGGCAACATGTGCCTTCCTCCATATATTGTGTTTCCACATCATCTAGACTTCTTACTGGGACTTAAATCACATCTTCCCCACCCTGCTCTTTCTGCTCTGACTGGTTCATATGCATATTACAGTGCAAGTCTTCAGTCTTTTTGATTCAAGTGGGAGGCACTGAGCCTATAATATTCCATCTCCCATTCCTGCATCAAGTTTTTTTTCCAGTAAATGAGCTAGTTGCCAGATCAAATAAATGCTATTTAAGGAGAAAGAAAAGAAAAAATTAAATTCAAATCAACTTGAAATAGTTTTGGATTAAAATATTGGCTGGTCAATAAAGGTTTGAGGTTTGTATTGTGCTTAAAAAATTGAATTAATACATGAAAGTTTAAGGAAGTGTTAAAACCCTTCAAAACAAAATCTATCAGGTCAAACAGCTCATTTAACTTAACCAGAAACTCCTTTCATCATACCCCAAGTCAGTTATTTGAATAGATCTGATTTCTTTATTTACATAGATTTGTATTCTTATAGCTCTTTCAAATTCTGTATGATCTTAATTATATACAATATATAAATAAAAATCAACCCGTCTGTATCTTGTCTGACTTTATTTAACCAGTAATTTAGGGACTGCTCAGTATTAAGATACAATCAAGCTAACAGTCCCTGCTCATGCAAATAGTTCCTAATCTCTGGAGAAGAACTTGCTGACGTGAAATCTGCATTTCTGTGTTTATATATTTAGTCTTCATAGGGGGAAAATCTTTTGCAGTGAAGCAGATGGTAGGAGATACTGTGAAATTTATCACTGAATGAAGTGCATGAATATTTTATCATCAAAACTTTGAAGAGAAAATATGTTCTAATAGGGTGAAAAGTTTTATGAAAAAAAGCCCCCTGGTATATAGGGTAAGAGGCTGACAAACAAACACAGCAATTTTCCCTTATCTTTGGCAATAAAATTTCTGTGTATGTGTGTTTTGCCTGCTGAAGGCACAAGAAAATTTGTTTTCTAGTGCCTGGATAAAAACCTCCAAAAACCCAAGGAAGAGGTTTCAATAACTAAACCAAACCCAAACCAAAACCAAATCAACAAGAAACGAACAACAAGCGAGTGACAAAAGTAATTTGTTTTCAGAAGTAGAAAACCAATCAGGCTTAACCAAATCAACATGACCTTCTGTTTTAGGCTCTCTTTTTTTTAGGAGAGAGGCTGCCTCAGAACTTGGGAAGGCTGCATTTTTGCTAGACTCAAGATAGCTTTCAGGGCTGCAGCATCCAGGAAGCTCACACCTTTTCCTGGGAGTTTGTGTAAGGAAATTATTTTAAATGCCCTGCACATTTACCCTGTTAAGAACAGCATCAAACCTCTGTTGTAGAGCAGACTGTAAGTAATCAGAGGAAACAGCAGAGTACTGACATAATAGGCTCTCCTTGGCTTGTCCTACCTCATAACTGTCTGTCTGCCATTTCTCATCCCCATCAAAGCTGATATGATTAAGCTTCTTACTCTGGCACAAATAAAGAAAAATAATCCAGGCAAGAGCTGTCATAGGCCTGGATGGCTACACCAACTTGCTGCAGGACTGGAAAGGGCAGCTTTACCAGTCACAGATTAACTCATGTGTTTTCTTTTCTTACAATCAGTTACCACCTTGGAGAGCACCCAAGTACTGAGGGAGCTGGCAGAGGAGCTCACCAAGCCACTCTCCATCATTTATCACCAGTCCTGTTTAACAGGGGAGGTCCTGAACAACTGGAGGCTTGCCAGTGTGATGCCCATCGACAAGGAGGGCTGGAAGGAGGATCTGGGGAACTGCAAGCCTGTCAGCCTGACCTTGGTACCAGGGAAGATTATGGAGCAGTTCATCTTGGATACTCTCACACGGGAAGTGCTGAGCAACCAGGGGATTAGACCCATCCAGCATGGGTTCATGAGGGGCAGGTCCTATTTGACCAGCCTGATCTCTTTCTATGACCAAGTGACCCACCTAGTGGATGGGGGAACAGCTGTGGATGTTGTGCATACCTGGCCTTTAGTAAAGCATTTGACACAGTCCCCCACAGCATTCTGCTGGAGAAGCTGGCAGCTCATTGTTTAGACAGGTGGACTCTTCCCTGGGTTAAAAACTGTCTGGATGGCCAAGCCCAGAGAGTTCTGGTAAATGATGTTAAATCCAATCGGTGGCTGGTCACAAGTGGTGTTCCCCAGGGCTCAGAGCTGGGGCCAGCCCTGTTTAACATCTTTATCAAAGATTTGAATGAGGGGATTGTGTGCACCCTCAGTAAATCTGCAGACAGCACGAAATGAAAGGAGAGTGTTGATCTGCTTGGGGGCAGGAAGGCTCTACAAAGAAATCTGGGCAGGTTGGATGAGTGGGCCAAGGTCAATTGTATGAGGCTTAATAAGCCCAAATGCTGGGTCTTACACTTTTGTTGCAACAGCTGGGCACAGCTGGCTGGCCCTTTTAGCTGCCAGGGCACACTGGTGACTCATATTCAACTTGCCATCAACCCAGACCCCCAGATCTCTTTCTGTGGGGCTGTATCCAGCCTCTTGGCCCCCATTCTGTATAAATATCCAGAACTATCCTGTCCCAGGTGCAGTATCTGGCACTTGCTCTAGTTAAATTTCATCCAGTTGGTGACTGCCCAGCTCTCTGGTCTATCCAGACCTCTCTGCGAGGCAACTCTACCCTCGAGGAAGTCCACAGCTCCTCCTGGCTTAGTGTCATCAGCAAACTTACTTATTATACTTTCAACTTCTGCATCCAGATCATTTATAAAAACATTAAAGAGCAGTGGCCCTAAAACTGAACCCTGAGGAACCCCACTGGTGACTGGCTGCCAGCCTGATGTAACCTCATTTACTCTAAATTTTTGAGCCTGACCTGTCAGCCAGTAATTTTATTTCATACTGTTGATGTTGTTTGCAGAAGACCCCTGTGTACCCAAACCTGCAGAGCATGCAGCATACACACTGTTCATGGCACAAAATTTAATCCCACTCCTGTCTGATTTTCAAAACACTTCTGGGTTTATTTAGAGACTTTTTATATTATTACAGTTTATTACGAATGTGGCTCTTTATCCCACAACAAGGGAGCAGTGCTGCCCACCTGATGGTAATGACAGTCTCCTAGAGGTCAGCAAGATTTTTATCTGAGAGAAGATTGAATACATTTTGGTCCTTAACAGACATTAATCAGGTGTTTCAAGGAAAAAGATACAGGACTGAAGCCAGGCCACTGGAAAACCAACAGATGAAAAACAGGTATTTTGGGGAAGTGATGTTTTCAAATTTGGCATTCCAGACCATTGCAGTGAAGCAGAACTGATGAGTGGTTGCAGCATATACAACTCACACAATCATCTTGAACCCCTATCCTACATGAAACAGAGGAACTATGCCCTAGTGCTATTTATTTCTAGGTGAAACTCTGATGTCACTTCCTACTTCTAGAAGATATGTCCGTATGTCAAAAGAAATCCCAATAGTTTGATTCCTCTTTCAAATCAATAGGAACCTAATCCTATTACTGACCTCAGTAGTTTTACTTTTGAATTCATTAGGAAAATGAAGGAAATGGTAAATGGTTTCAGTGCTTGGTATTTTATTTCAAGAATTGCTTGTCAGAAAAGGACCCTGGAACTGGAGTGATTTTTTCCAGACATTTGCTACACTCAATTCTAAATCCTTTTCCACTTCAGTTTGCTGGTCAGCAAGTCCACACCTTCTCGTCAATGAAAGGGAATCAATCTCCCTTGATTTTGACCAGAAGCTTAAAAAAAAAGAGACAAAAAAAGATAAATGCTCTGCTCTCTGACCAGATGTGGTGAATACGAAGTGGTATGGGCATGTCACTGCTTAACATAACCCACACTGAGAGATTTCACACGAGTGTGTACCAAATCAGAAAGCATCCCCTGTGCTCTAGTGAATGACACTGGTTGAGAATAGGTAAAAAGACATATTAAGCAGTTCTGTAATTTCACTAAAAAGCCTACATTTTATGAGCCTATTAAAGGAAACTAGCAGTATAAGTTTCACTAAATTCCATTCTTAAGGTGGTTCCAGCAGCAATTCTATTTGACTTCCACAGAAGTTCTTATGCAGCTAGCTTCCTAGGGGTGGTAGATTCATGCAGGCAGAGAAGGAAGAGGATGGGAAACTCCTGTCTCTTGGAAATGTCTGGACCAACTAATGCAAGACTGCTGAGCAGGATGAAACCAGCTGGGAGTTGTGCTGATTCCGTTGGTGATAATACTGTCAGGATCCAAGCAGCATCTCCAAGTCTCCTCCTGTCTGGGACTGAATCCTTTCTCCTGTGCAGCAGCCTGTGACATGCAGAGAAATGCAAATTGTACTATGCTGCACCTCAGCTTGTAGATACAGCCCAGAACACAAGCATTGAAAAACTCAGCTTCTATTCCTTCGGTGTTAGTGTTAAAATTTTAGTACCCCACTTAATGCCAGAGGATGTGCCAGAAAGTTGCAGTGGAATGTAATACGTGGGTAGTGAATTCCCCCAAATTTGGGGAATGACAAAATGACAGAGCACTGAGACTAGCTCAGCTCTTGCAGGTATGCTGGCAGAACAGTGTTAGTGCTGCTAGGAAAAAGCACTATTTAAGAATGAGATGACATGAGATACTAAGTTCAGCTTTATATTTGTCATTGTGTTTTAAAATTATTAAAGCACCAGTAAGCAATCTTTATAAAAAAGTATTTATAATGTTGAAACTTAATAATTCACAGTGAATCCATTAAATTTATAAAGGTTCTTTAACAGCATCAAAGAATGCTTCCTAAAATACCTTAGATTAAGAGTTGCTTGTAAAAAAAAAAATCACTATTGTGATATCACAGTAAATTATGAGGATCCAAGGGGTTTTCCATTAGCTGTGTTTTAAAATTTTTGGCTCTGTTACAATTACAGTAAAACTTGCATGAAAATATCACATTGTTAAGCTCAGTGTGAAAGAGGTGCTGGCAAAGTGGAGAAACAGAAAGCTTTAATTAATGCTGTTATCCCATTTGGCTTTGTGACCTTTGAAAGTTCTTTGAGTAGTAAGAGGCTTTTATTATTGGCTGACATACAGTATCTGTGGCTGTATGTGTGTGCATAGTCATAAATTCATAGTGTGTGATGCTGGATTTATTAATTTGAAAGCACTAAAGCAAAATGCCTCCATGAATATGTGAGAACTCCATTCTAAACCAGACAGAATGCAAGATTTTGCATTGTCCTTGTAGCCTGGCTTCAAGTTTAAAATCAGATTCCTCTAGATCTACGTACAAAACTTTGTTCACGTTGGTCACCTCAGCCAAGAAATGCATCTAGACCAGAATATTGGAGATTGCAGGGTTCACTGAACACGTATAAACTGGCATCATCAGGTTTAAGAGACAGAAAAAGAGGCTGAAGAGGCAAAGACCAGAAGGCACAGACTATTAGCATTTTCTTTTGTAACACCCATGTCCTTACATTCCAATTAAGCACAGAAGGAGCTCGCTGCTCAGTAGGTAATTTTTGCACGGTTGCACCATTGTACAGGGTGTTTGCTGTGCCTGCTAAGCCTGCCCTGCTGAGCCCTGCGGCCGTGCGGGTGGCAGAGGTGCTGAGGGCTGGCAGTGAGATGAGCTCCCGGAGCTGCACTCCCTACTCTCCGTATTCAGGGCACGTGTTTGTGTTATGCCTCCCTCCTGCCAGGCCACTTTGGTTTTCGTAAGTAAAGCAGTACATTCAGCTATCAAAGGGAAGGAGTGAAGGCAAAGAAAAGGCCAGGAAGTTCCGATGTTTAATGAACCTTTCATTCGGTATATGCAGCTTCTCATGTAAACTGGGTATGTGGAGAAATCCCATGGAATTTAGACCAGACAGTGCGTGGGCTAAATCATTGAGCAGGAAAGTAAGCAAAGAGTGGAAAAGGCTTATTCGTTTATAAAATCCAGTCCCATGTTATTGTGGGCAATCTTATCCTAAAATATATTTATTATTCAATTAATAAATGAATGTGTGCTCCCCATCATAAACTGATGTATGATTCGCAACAACAAGTTTATTGTGAAAATGATGGTGGAGGCAAAATTAACCTCTTCTAATTTTCTGTATAACCTTCACGTTTGACTTGAAGGTTGCAAGAGAGGATGATGGCCACCACTGTTCTTTCCTCTGCAATAAAACTTCATGAAGTGGGAGGTTATTGCTCACCAGTGTATGCTAAGAACTTGAAGAATAATGATATGTCAGTATGAAATAGTGTATTGCTTATCCTGGTTCTTCATCCCTACACTGGGTAGAAGAATACAAGGGGTACTTCTGGAGTAAAAGTTAAACCACTAGGCTTTGAGCTGCATAAGGGTCTCCAGTTCCATGAGACTGAAATGCCAGCATTCTGCATTTTTCCTTACATCCAAGCTGAACAAGCAGAACAAGCAGAAGACTTGGCCCTTTGCAGTATAAGAGCTAGAGAGAACTCACTGTGATTATATTATTTGTACACTCTTGTCTTCTCTGAGAATACAGCTGCAAGCTGGTATCTAGATTACAAAAAGTGTTTAATATTATGCAGACCATGTGATTTAGGCTCCCACCATGAATACGTGATCTGATACAAGAGTGAGCATGATGCAGGCCAGTGCCTGAGCTTTTGCTTTCTTGTCATGGCACTGAAAATGAGCTGGTTCCCACCTCTGTGGTTGGGTAGAGCCACAGAATACACCATGTCCAGGACAAAGGCATATGTCAGGAGTTGGAGCTGGGCTGGCCACTAGATGTGTGACAGATGTATCAATGAACCCCTCTATTAACCTTCCCAGAAGGGTAAGGGAATCAGAGAGAGATGTGAGTTGGAAAAAAACTCTAAAATACTTTTAATGAAGAGCTTTTCTGCCCACACCAATCCTTGGTCAAAACTCAACACTGAAGTTGTCAGTGCTGGGAGCAGACACTGTCTGCAAAAATCTGTTGTTAACTTCAGAAAGTGCAAGCACCCAGAAGAGAAGTAAAATCCCTGAACAGAGAATTGGTTCTGCTTTATCTCAAAACAGGGCAGCATAGCATGTCACCAAGTTATATCACAACCAAAGAGATGATTCCAGCTCCTGTGTGTCAACCCAGCTACTCTGGTGTGAACCAAGCAACCAAGACCCAGCAGCACAACCTTTAATTGTGTGATATAGCTGCCAGAATAGGTAGACTGTGCCCATCTGTCACATCTAGCTGACACTGAAGGCACTATTTCCATTTTCATAGGTAAGGATCATTTCTTTTTCATAGGTATGCATTGAGGGAGATGAGATGATGCTCGAGGATTCCTGCTCATGTTGCAACAAACACACAGTGTCACACAGACATTCTGACAGCCACACTCACCCTTTGCAGAGGCTCATTACCACCCACTCCTTCTAAACCTTAATTCCTGAATCTAGGTTTTACACAGGGTTTGTGCAGCCCACACAAGGTTTTGTTGGTCCTCTTCTTAGGAGAGCATTTTGCTTATACTAAATATGCATAGGAAATTTACTAACCTTGTTATTACAAATGTAAGAAACTTTAGGAAGCCAAGTCAATCTCTGTAAATATTCAGCAGACCTGCCAATGATTGACAGTTTTACATGCAACATATGTAGGTGTTTTGACTTTCTATTCCATAACAGCATAAACAGAGTGCTGCATGCACTACATTTATGTATTAGTATGTGACTGGCACAGCAATCTTTGTGCAAGAGCTGGCCAGAGAGTAGACTGATATAAATTTGTCAAAGCCAGGAAAGAAAAAGCAAATTTCACTATGTTGGACAAACTGTACTTGCCCAAAATGTGAGCTTTTTTATCCTGTGCTGTTATACCTCCTTAATAACCCACTGTAATGAAAGCTAATAAGGAACAAGAAGATTAAATTAATTCATCTAAGCAAATGAAAATGTGGAACTGCTGCGAATCCCAGAGAATAAATTAAAGTCTGGGTATTAGCAGCTGACACCCCACCCCCTAACCTGTGAATGGGCACTTGATCTTCATATCTGGGAAGCAGCTTGGTCTTGTGCCACTCCACAGAACTAGGCACAAGGGCAGTTAGAACAAGCCCATCACAGAATCACAGAAAATGAGTTTGTCAGGCTGTTTCATCCTATAGCCTGAAGGCTTAAATTAATAACCTGTATCTGAGCGACAAACTTTAGATCTTCAAAGGCTGTTGAATCCTCCACACAGAAGGCTCCAGAACTCCACATTTTTTTTCTATCAGTCTGAGCAGATCACACTGCTTAGACTGTGGGTTAGATTGAGTTTTTATCCAGAAATGAACTGATTCGATCTGCAATATTAAAAAAAGAATAATTAAAATATCTTCTTGGCTGAAAAGCAGTAGGTTTTGTTTCTCATTAGTGCATTCTGTGATCATCACTAGCTTCATCCTTCTCTGTGGTATGCCTGGTTAGTTGTGAGACATTCACAAGAATAACTGGCAGATGAGTTGTAGCTACTGTAGCTACAGGCATGTGTCAATGAAATACAAAGTCTGTCTTGCAATACCAAGGCACTAATACCTCTTGCTTTATTAATTAGATGTAATTACAGAAGCCAAAAGTAAGCAAGATTTGTCTGTTGCAAGTTATTCTTGTTGCCTACGTGAGAACTCCCTATGAGAGTCATATTCAGCTTTCATTACACTTGCAGTATTTTCTGGCTTCTATTACAGAAGTGTGCCTGTGGCTGGAGTAGTGCCCATGGTGCAGGCAGGTCTCTGATTGCTGAGCCTGTGTCTCAGACCTCATATGTGAAGTAAAACCAAAGTAAACACATGCAAGGGCTTAACATGTTGGCCTTTGGCAGCCATTGTCCTCACAGTTGTGAGCAGCTGTTCAGGAATTCTTCCAGGGGCTAGTGATTCACTGTGGTAGTGTGTGCAGTCATCACAGGGCTCAGCGATGGCTTTGTTACAGCTTGACTGGGAAGATAATAGAGTCTGAGCCTTAATCTGAACCTTTCCAAAATACAGTGCCAGAGGAACCAGGTCCAAACTGGTAGGTAGTCCACTCAGATGATCAGATGTGATAAGAATCACCCATGATTAAAGGGAAATGAAGGTTACCCTTTTCCCAGTACCCAGCTTGCTAAATTAAAGTACTCATTAAGCACCAGCCTCTGTTTGCTTACACAAACCCTTACATACATGCCCAACACCACTTACCTGAACAGTCCCTGCAGAGACTGCTTTCAGGGCTGTGATCAAGCTGGAAACAGGTATCAAATACGAACAAGTGCTTAGAGTGTCCAAATGTTCCTTCCCTAGGCATTAGAGACTGGGTGAGCTATCCATAAGTCATAATAAGATTTCTCAATTTTAAATTTGGCAGCTTACACTGGGGTTTTTTTCCTAACATTTGCTCGTAGCATTTAAACTAAGCAGTGTTTTCAGGTAATTGAGACACTTGGGAGAACTGGTATTAACAAAATCTATTTTTCTATGTAAAGTATTTGGCAGAAAATGACAAGCTTTCAAGTGCTTCTTTATTTTTTCTTATTCTAAATGCTTTTGGCTGTTATTAGTGAGGGTTAAAAAATCTCTGGAGTGAACAATTGGCCATTCACCCAGCATAAAATGACTATGGCTGTATTAGCTCCTGCTCTTGGGGAGCACTGTAAAGTCTTGGTAACAATATTGAAGGCATCTTGGCAAATAAAAAGGAGATGACACAAATGTAAAGTAAAATGTAAAGTAAAGGAGGCTTCTTCCCAAAGATAAGCTTGAAACTACTATAACAGCTGCCTGAACAATAGAGCTCAGAGGGTTGTGATCAGTTGTGCAGAGTCCAGCTGTAAATAGTGGTGTTCCCCAGTTCTGGGTCTGATCTTATTCAACATCTTCATCAGTGACCTGGATGAAGGGACAGAGGAACCCTCAGTAAGTTTGCTGATGATATAAAACTGAGGAGTGGCTGATACACCAGAAGGCTGTGCCAGCGAGTTCTGGACAGACTGGAGAGCTGGGTGATGGGGAAATTAAGTTCAACAAGGGTTAAGTGTAGAGTCCTACACCTGGGGAGAAGGGACAGGTTAGGGGTAAACCTGCTGGAAAGCAGCTTCATGGAGAGGGACCTTGGCATCCTGGTGGACAATAAGTTATCCATAAAGCAGCAATGTGCCCTTGTGGCAACAAAGGCCAGTGGTATCCTGGGATGCATAGAGTGTGGCCAGCAGGTCGAGGGAGGTTCTCCTCCCCCTCTACTCTGCACTGGTGAGACCACATCTGGAGTATGATGCACCTTTCTGGTCTCCCCAGTTCAAGAGTGACAGGGAAATCCTAGAGAGAGTCCAATGGAGGCTATGAAGATGATGAAGGGACTGGAGCATCTCTCTTATGAGGAAAGGCTGAGAGACCTGGGGCTGTTTATCCTGGAGAAGACTGAGAGGGGATCTTATTACTGCTTACAAATATCTGAAGGGTGGGTGTCAAGTAGAAAGGGCCAGTCTCTTTTCAGCTGTGCCCTGTGATAGGACAAGAGGTGATGATAGCAAGGTGAAACACAGGAAATTCCATCTCAACATGAGGAAAAACTTCTTCACTGTGAGAGCCTGGAACAGGCTCCCCAGAGAGGTTGTGGAGTCTCCTTCTCTAGAGACTTTCAAAACCCTCCTGTGTCTGTTCCTGTGTGGGCTACCCTGGGTGACCCTGCTCTGGGAGAGGGGTTGGGGTCAGTGATCTCCAGAGGTCCCTTCCAACCCCTACCATCTGTGATTCTGCTGTAACAGAGGTACTCCTGAATGCTTCCCCAGACTGCTAATGTTAAGGATATAAAATGACTGAGCACTTAATGCTATCCCTGTGCTGAGACTCTGGGGGATAATCCAGCAAAGTTTCACTTCCATCGCCTATTCTTCCAGCTAAAGAAATCTGTCAGTTTTCTATCATGTTTAGGAAGTATTTGTGATTGAATGTAAAACTAAGCCCCAAATGAGAAATGATTATGAAATAAACACACTCTGGAAGTTCAATAGGGGTGGTTGCCTGAAAAGGATCTGGAATGAACTCTTCTAGGACAGATTTGATTCCAGATTGGCTTTTGCCATATTTCCCTACTAGGCTTGTGATATTTCCCTGTGTACTGGATCACCAAACATCTGTGCCTTTTAGTGCTGCCCTCCCCACATTTGGTGCCCTGCTCTACCAGGGAGGTCAACAGTGCTAATTTAGCTAAATAGAGACCTGGGGCTGGAGGGTGTTCTCCACAGGGGTTCATAGCAGATGGAGTAGATCTCAGGCAATAGGAAGTGTCAGAGGGTGAAATGGATGGAAAAGCCTGAACTTATCTTCCTTGTCTTTTCAGAGCTGCAGGAGAGCTCAACAGCTGAACTTTACATGTAGGCAAAGATTTTTGTCCTCCTTTTATTTGAATATGTTCATTCAGTGTGAGACCTCTAGCTCAGGTATTCCTGGGGTTACAAGTGTCTGCAGTTGCAGCTCCTACATCCAGTGTCCATGCCACAAGGTGATATTTTGGGTGAAAGCCTCTGTTCTTACTTAAATAAGGCAAAGAAAAAAAATAATTAAAGCTCCAAAAAGCCTAGAGGGAGAAAGGTTCCCTGCTGTGTGGGAAGTGTCTCTAGGACTGCTTCGTAGGAGACCTAACATGAAGATGTCCCAGTGATGAGGGAGCAGAGCCAAATCTTTCCACTCAAGTTCCTAAGACTATTTCTCCTCCCAAATCCACACCTCTCTTGTTCCCTGACTTCTCTGTAATTCTGCTGCTCAGCCTGCATGTAGCAGCAGACTGCTCAGAGCAGGAGTGGGACTCACCAGCCAAGCCCTCTGTCCTGGTTTGAGTTAGAACAGAACTAATTCTTTTCAGTGATTTTACCTTTCAGCTCAGTCTCTTCTAAGTCACTGCCCTGTCTGAAGTTAACAGGAGATTTTAAAATATTTTGTGTCTGCTTCTAGCAGTGATAAAGCTTCATGTTTACAGTTGCTACCAAGGATTGGCATGTACAGAAAGGCTCTTGCTTACACTTGCTCCTCTGGAGACCAAGGGCACTGATAAACCTTGTGCACCATGTTGGAGGGGCAGAAAGTAAATGGTGGCATCTGTGTGGAAAAAAGGACAGGACAGGTGACTTTAAACTGACCACCAAGGTATTCCATCTTATATTTGTTATAGTCAGTGTGAAGCTGAGGGATCACAAGGGTCAGGCTCTCTTCTTCAGCTTCTGCTGTCTGAGGAGGATTCTGTCTGTTGTGCCTTTAGTCCCAATTTGTGTATTCCCGAATCCAGCTCCAGAATCTTGTTCCCATCTGATGCTGAGTCCATCTGGGACTTCCCGAGTATCCACAGCATCAGTGGTGATGTGATGTAATTGCCACCAGGGGGTTTGGGGTCGATATTGGTATTGTATGTATTTAATTTAATCATTAATATTTTCATTAAATTTGTCTTAGCTTTCTAATCTCTCTCCCATATTCCCTTTCTCTTCCCTTTGGGAGAGTGGTTATTAGGGAGCGTCTCCTGCACTCATCTAGTGGATGACCCACCCTAAGCCTTGACACACAGTTCCACTTCTATGGCCTAAAGGGTCAGAGTCATGTCCAATGTAGACTTACTAAAGGAGACCATGTTAAAAAAAAAATAAAAAATAAAAAATTCAAAGGACAACTGATGTCTTCACTTTTGTTTGATGTTTAGAACATTCAGTAGGATTTGGGAGCCCAGTGTGACATGAGCTCTTGCTTGTTTAAAGTGATTTTCATCAAGTCTGTCTCTGATCTTTTTCACCAGAGAATATATATTGCTTTCTTAATATACTATACTGCACCTCATTCCCTAACAAGCAGTAACTGCTGGGCAAGCAAATTCAGGCAGAGTAACCTTTTCACCCATCTGTCTTGAAGACATGTCTTTGTGTATTTAATTAACTGGGTACATTTATTAACATTGTGGGATATTTCATTATTTTAAGCATCAGCCACCAGTTACTGGAGGCATGATGAAGCAAGCTTTATGAATCTCCCATGGATCTGTGTCATGGTTTAGGGTCAGGGCAGCCCAGACTGATAACAGATGCTCTCTTTTAACCCCCCTCCCTCCCCAAAGGGGAAGAGAAAAGGAATAAGAAAGAGAGACTCAGTGATTAGAAAAGGAAACTAGAACAATTGAATGAAAATGAAAATAATAATGGAATATATACAAATATGTACAAAACCAGTTCTGAACCCAACCCCCCTGGTGGTAATGATGTGACCGTTCCTGATGCTGTGGAGTTGACACAGGGAGAGTCCCAGACTGGGCCCCACAGCAGGATGGGAGCTGTGTTCAGGAGCTGGATTCTGGCATCAGGTTCAGGAACACACCAATCAGGATCAAAGGCAGAATGGACAGAGTCCTCCTTGGTGCTCTGAGGGGGAGAACCCCCCAGAGAGACAGAGAGACTGAAAGTGAGATCCAGAGAGTGGGATCCCAACCCAGAGAATGAGAGAGACTCTCTGGATCCCCAAGCTTTCTATACTGGCTATGCCATCTGTGGGCTGGAATCCCTCGTTGGTCAGTTTGGGGTCACCTGTCCTGGCTGCTCCTCCCTGCAGGTGCTGCCTTTCACTTTCTGAACCCCCAGTGTGATTCACAAGATCCAGCAGTGGTCTTGGTCTGCATTCCATCCTTGGTAGTAACTCTAACCATGGGGTGTTCTCACTGCTGGAAGCAGCCACTGCCTGGCAAAACAGGCTGCTGACTTCAGACAGTGCAGTTGGTTAGAAACCCTGAGCTGAAAAGTGAAATCACTGAATAGAATTTGTTCAGTTCTCACTCAAACCAGGACAATCTGACTGAACATATATCAGGAAATAGGTGGAACAGTCCAGCTTCTTTCAAGGACTGCTTCATGATACTCCTCAATTACATCTTCCTGCTTTTTCATTTATTTGATCAGTATAACCAAATAATTGTTTCTAAGACAGCTGCAAACACGCTGTTGAGCCAGTTCAGCACCATGAATGGACCAAAATCTGCTAGCTGTGGGTTACCCCACACAGCAGGCTGCTCAGCCCCAGCAGCCACTTGCTCACTCCCCCCAGTGGGATGGGGAGAGAATTGGAAGGGCAAAACAGAAAACTTGTGGGTGATGATAAAAACAGTTTAATAAGTAAAGCAAAAGCCCCATGAACAAGCAAAGCAAACCAAGGAATTCCTTCACCATTCCCCTTTGTCAGGCAGGTTCTCAGCCATGCCCAGGACAGTGAGGCTTCAGCACATGTAATTTGGAAAGACAGACACTGTAACTCCAAATGTTCCCACTTGTGTTCCCTTCCTTCCCCCAGCTTTTATTGCTGAGCATATCATGTGGTATAGAATATCCTTTTGGTCAGTTGGGGTCAGCTGTCCCAGCTTGTGTCCCCTCCCAGCCTCTGACACAACCCCAGCTTGCTTGCTGGCAGGGCAGTGTGGGAAATAGAAAAGGTGTTGATGCTGTTCAGCAACAGCCAAACCCCTGGTGTGTTATCAACACTGCTTTGGTCACAAATACAAAACCTGGCACCCTATAAATTGCTCTGAGGAAAATTAACACCACGCCAGCCAAAACCACTGCACTGTTACACTGCTGAGAGGTTTTTGTTAACATTTTATGGCTAATTCAAGTAAATAAAAAAATTTCCCAACTTGCAGAACTATTCTTTGCATAGGTAATTTCTAATCTATTGCTTGTAGGATGTTTTAATAACTATTTGACAGCTGTTCAAAAGCAATTTTAACAGGGGAGGGAAATCTTTATACATTACCTCAAGACTGTTTTGTAGTTTAATATATTCTATAAATGGTGACAGATGTAAATAGCTGCTGTACTTCACTGCAGGAAGCAGTGACCCAGGCAGACTTGCATAGGCTGATGCTCCCTTTGTGCTATTTCCAGTTGGCAAATGGTTCCTGTTCTGTGCTTCTTACTGTATTTGCCCTTCATTTTTCTAGACTATCTCATTGTAGAAGCTACAGTTAAATTTCAAGGGGCACATGTTCTTAACCTATTTCACAAACTACTTTCCTATTTGGGAAAGTGCTCTGGAACATCAATTCCACCTGTAAGATTTTAGAGGAACACATTATCATGCTTCAAGCACTTAGACCCATTCCCATGGCATATTGGTTGACGTTAGTCTAGTGTATCACCAGTTCTAAAGCTTATCTTCAGGAAGAAGTAAGAAAAATAAATGGGCCATCTGTGTATCTCTTTGTGTTTCCTGTCCCTCCCAGTCATTTCTTTTTAAATCCATGAGCAAATCACTGCTAAATTTGGCAGAGGAGTGTACAGTCCATATAATCATATTGCCACAAGTTTTGTCAGCATAGAGGACTAAAGAGAGAAGATTGGTCACAGAATTGGCCAAACAAAGAGAAGTCTGCAGCACGAGTATTATTAGACACCAGAGGATCAACATAAACAGCTGTTAATGCCCTCACTGCATTAGGCAATGAATGCTAATTAAATGTTAAGCAAAGTTGTCTGACTTAATGACCTGTCTGTATGGTCATGATGTCTTTATTTCTGAATGATACGTGGCAATAATGTGCCCATTCACAAGTCCAAATTCTGTAACTGGCATTGAGCTAGGTAAAGCTGGAGAGCTGTCTGATATGTTTGATTTCTGGCTCACTGGGTATTTAGATCTTTTTGGGATTAGATCTTGTATCAGATTTCAATGTTGATGTTTTCAGTACCCCAGGAATCAGAAAACCTTCAAAGAATTTCTCATGAAACATTAATATCTGGTGATTTGAAAATGATATGCAGTTTCTGGGTCCTGCACTTTCTGACTGAAAACTGTGTTGCTTCCAGTTTCCCTGCTTTTTTTTTTGCTAGTGGCCACAAAAGCTGTCTGCCTTGGGAATCATCAGTAGCAGAGATCCTAGCAGCCAACACTGGGGTTGGCTCACACAGTAAGGTTGTCTGTCCTCGAGCCATGGGTCTCCTCTCAGATGGAACTCACAAGAAGAACGTGGTCAAGAGCAGCTGTGCAGCTTGGGGAACACTTGTCCACGGAGAGCTGCAACAGCTGGAGCTGACAGGAGAGCAGAACACTGCACCTCAGGAGTCAGTGCAGCCTCTGAACGTGTGGCAGAATTACAAGATCTCTTCAGAATAAATTCTGAAGTTTGCTGCAGTCAATATCCATTGCTTTTTGATACTTGAACTAAAGCTCTGAATCCTGGCAGCAGGACCAGGATCTGAAAGCCTGAAAATCAGAAATAAAAACTTGATGAAGATTGGAGGATGACTAATGAAACAAAAAACCTCACCCTGTTTTTGGTACCCATTGGCTTTATGCCTACATGCTTACTCTGAATGTTGCCACTAGTAAAATTCCTGTTACCATTGTAAATCTTCTGTGCTCTCTACTGAATATGCCTTGGGAATATCTGATCATTCAAAGCATCAAGGAAAAATGGTAATTATTGAGTACAAACTATTTGAGGTGCTACACTGCCATGAGACTTCCTTTTCCAGATTTCTCTGTTTATTATAGGTCTTTTATATCCATAAATGAGCAACAAGGAGGTGGGTGGGTATTTTGCAACTTACTCTTGGCCAAGATGTTGATCCTTACCAGTTGAAATAATTCTGTTCTCACATAACCTCTAATTTGAGAAGCCAGGAGGAAGCACACCTTTTAAAGAGCTTTTTAACAAGTTTGATGCACATAAAGTCTAGCAAAGCCCACAAAGCTTTGTGTAAGCTACAGAAGATTACTGAGCCCACCAGAGGGCACATTCATTTCAGCACATCATCAAGTACTTTGCCAGATTAATGTCTGTATTTCAGACCCAGGGCTGTTCTGGGTAGAGCTTTTGGGGCAATTCCTCTTTCTTTACTGTCTCTAGTGATCTTAAAAGAGTAAAGAAATCTATCACACAAGCAAGGTCACTAGAATGCAGTTCTTTGTGTGAGGTTAGAACATTGCCTACAATTTAAAGAAAATAGCATTTGTTTTCACTTGGAAGTGTTCACAGGTGAGTCTCTTTCAAATCATTTAAGCTCAATGCTGTCTGCAAGGAGCTGTGCATAGTGCTACTACTTTCTGGTGCACTGAGGTCCTTACCTTGCTTGCTGGTTGTCAGCCTGTTTCCCAGTGGCATAGACATCTTACCAAGGAATCTTACAGACTCACAAGCTAGAAGTGCAAGGATGGGTCCATCTGTACCTGTGCATGATTATATGGGGAACCTGTTCTCATTGACATCATTATAGCTTTGCCCATAGCAACTAGAGCACCCGTTTACCTGGGGAAATTGTGTTGGGAATGGAGTTAATGAAATACTTCCAGCTGTCTCAGAGAAGTGTGATTTTTGTCGTTTCTGTAAAATGCCAATTTCCTCTCAGATTTGGAGTCTTGAGTTTGGAAGAGAGCTGTCTCTATGTAGGCAGATATACGAGCACCTGACAAAAGACCAGGGGACACTTCTCAGGCATATACCTGTACAATGCACTGTTTCTCTGACTTCTCACACAGTTTCTCATTTTCTGGTTTTCTTTTTTCACATCAGTGTAGAACAATGTTTTCAATGCAGTCAGAAACAGTGCTGTTGGAAGGAAATCAATGATTTGTAAGAAAGAATTAAACATTTGCAACGACTCTCTAGAATATAATTGTTGATGCTTATGGATGGTATTTATAAGAAATTTTAGTCCATCATAATGTAATAAAACAAAAAAAATCTAAAATCCTGCTAGGGGATTAGTATATATTTAAGTGAAGAAATCCCATTTTCCTACTGCATAGTTACTGTGCTTCTCGTGACACTTGTCTCTCTCTCTCTATATACATATAAGCAGAATTTCACCACCCCAGAAATCACATGTATTTCCTGTCAAATGGCATTTGATGTTTCAGATGAAAAGTTAGGCTGTAAGTGACACGTTACTCATTGAAATGAAGGACATGTCACACCAAATTTCCTCTTCTTGTCAGCTTGAGTCACTTTGCCCGAGTGTCTGGCATGTGAGATGTGTCAATGGCAGTCGTTCCTATACCATGCACAACATCTGTTTGTAGCTCACTGGTTAGATGAGCAAGTCCCAATACCATCCCTGCAAGCTGTCTTGTGTGCTAGTCCAAACTGGTATGAAACATAAGGATAACTATAATATGGGACATGTCATGGGTTATGCTCATTTGGCTTGCTTTGCTCATCTGAACTTTTGACACAGTGTGGAGTTAGGTCCTCATCCTGGTTTGCCCTGGTCCTGCTGGGGATTAGGCTGTGTCTCAAATGGGTTATTTTCAGAATAAAGGAAGGATGTGTTGATAGTCTTGCTGTCTTAACATGTACAGATGTGAAAATTGGCATTATGCTGACATAGGGCATAGAAAGAAAAAAAAACAGAAATAGAAATTTGCATCAAACTTTGGCTCAGCAATAATTCTGGGAGTGTAATTTAAATCTAGTCTAATTAGCCTAATTTCTATGACTACTGATTTTCCAGCACATGCCTCTAAAGAACCATATTTAGGAAAATTGTATCAAAACTTGCAGTTGTCACAGCAGATGTAGTGCTGGTCCATCTAAACAGGGAAATTGGTAGATTTGGGATTTGATACCTCTTTTTGAGAAAGAAAGATTATGGGATAACCAGCAAATATACCGATATAAACTTTTGCATTATTTTTATCCTTTCTGAGATGAGGCCAAAGATTATTCTTAGATGTAAGCAGCATATAAACCAGTTCTCTGGCTGAGGCTCAGCACTTTTTCAGCATTGTTGTGAATGTGGATCAATTCCTTGTGTTTTTCTTTGCCTATTAGGCTCAAGATGATAGAAAGATCCAGCTAGGGCAGGAAATTTCCTCATCCCCTGTTCTCCACTGATAGAGAGATCCTTTGGGAAGTGTAATTCCAGAGTTAATATTTTTTGAGTGCTGCATGAGAGCTCCATGAAGAGCTCTCACAGATGAAATTTACTTTTGCTGCTCCCAGCCAGGGTCTGAACCTGGAGACTGCAAAGGGGCACTGCACAGAGGGTGCATTACTGGGATAGAAAGAAGGAAAGTAGTGAGATACATCAGTTCATCTTAAGTTCCTTGTGATGTCAGTTTTGTAGACTCACCCAGAAGGGATGATGGGCATATTTAATAAATCCTCAAATCTTTAAATAAATAAAAATGATCAGCTGAACTCTCTGAAATATTAAAGAACACCGATAAATAAATTACAACATTTTCAACTTGGGTCTCTTTATGAAACATGTTATTAAAATGGATGTAACTAAATTCTGACTCAAGAACTGGTTGGAGGGTTTAATCTATAATTTAATTTGCCTCAGAAAAACACAGCAGCAATGGAAAAGGATTGGTCAATGTCATATGGTATTTTCTATGAATGCTGCTGATCAATCCAATTCTATACTGTCACATACATCACTGTAAAACTGGTATATTCCTTAACTTCAATTATACTGCCCCTGATTTACACAGTTTCAACCTTCTAATTTCTCTTCCTGCCCTTGCTCACAACACCCCCACATTTCATTCAAGGTTTCATGGAGGAAGGGTTGAAAAGAAACCCCCAGGGTTTGGCCAAGGGAACAAATGATGCTGTCATCTGGGAATACAAGTGAGAAGACAGGATGAAATGTCAACTGGGAATTATTATGCAAAACAGAAGGAATGCAGAAGGCAAAAAATTTAATTTGTGTGTTTTAATATTATTGTCTTTTTATATTTTAAAGGCGTAATATAAAAATAAATATGACAAAGGGATAAATGCATCTAGCATAATTAGCATGAATATTACACCTCATTTGTTTTCTGGATATTGCTTGTCTGTATTATAAATGGCATGTAGATACTGCAGAAAGCTAAATATCTCAGAATATTAAATTCTTTTAAGATGGTGCCATGGGCGCCTTCTTTCATTCCTGACTCTAATTTATTGTTCTTGTGTTGTCAGCAATAACTCTTCCACAAAAATGCACTCTCTATCCCTGATCTGAACTCTGCCAAATTCTAGCATGCTGTCTACAGCGATAGCTACTGCAGGGTGACAGTTCTACACTGAGTGGAAAAAAGAGCATCTTCCCTCACCATAATGTTCCCAGCAGAAGCTGAGATAGTGCCCATTTTTTTTTTCTTTTACTTTATGAAGTGTCCAGCAGAAATTCCTACATTTCATATTTTAACAACTCAATGGTTTTTTTATGAGATGTGTTGGAATTCATGATGTTGTGAATTTTAGAATTCACATCATGAAGCCTTGGAAGAAGATTTGGTGTTCTGAATGACATTTAGTTATTATCCAGTAACCCAAATCTGGGCAGCTGGGCATTACCCAAGATAATATTTCATTCTCCAAGGTAGTCTCAGAAATATCTATTTAACTCCAGAAACTATTCACTGGCAACTGTCTATTGAAGATCAAAATATGAATTGCAAAAGCTAAGGATCTGTTTTTGGTTTAGAGTTGCTCTGCCCAAATGTATCTATTAGAGGAGACTGCACACAGCACTTTCCTTGCTGATTTATGTCACATTTACATCATTCCAACCAAGGCAAGAATCTCCTGGACTGGAGTTTTTATCACCCTCACAAACACTGTGATCTTCCATTGTGAAATAGCTTAGTTTTGAGAAATTATTTCTTCAAGCTCCATTTAGAGCTGTTTTCCTTTGTCCAAAGCTGGTGGGGAAAACTCTGGAGTTGTCAGATGCAGAGGGCTTCTGTGGCCCATAGGCACTTAGTCAACTGTAAGAAGTTTTAGGTTTGATTCCCAAAACTATTACATAGACAATCACGAGGTGATATTTTCCCTTCACCAAACACCAGAAAAGTGTGTGTCCTTCTTTTAAGAGAAGAGGCAGCATATATATTACTGAAAATTACTACTAAAAATACTATCAGAATAAAACTAGTAGA
>JAOEGS010013778.1:118886-145613 GCA_025447755.1 Corythornis vintsioides | reverse complement strand
GCCCAGGGAGGTTGTGGAGTCTCCTGCTCTGGAGACACTCAAGACCTGCCTGGATCTGTTCCTGGGTGACTTAGTCTGGGTGCCCCTGCTCAGGCAGGGGGGTTGGACTAGATGATCTTCTAGGTCCCTGCCAACCCCTGACATTCTATGATTCTAAAAACAATGGAGGCACAACTTCATTGTTACATCTTATTATTTTTCTTAGAAACACTGGCATGAAGTTGAAAAGATTAATAGATTGATTTGCTTTTATTCAAACTAATGGTCCAGAAAAGGGAGTATTTCTTGACTCAAATTTGGGGAAATATGTGCATTATCTTTCAGTGTAGCAGAATATCACCATACTAAATTTTTTGGGTTGGTGCTCTTATGTTCTCTTATGTTCTCATGTGTCCAATGTGGTGTCTATGCTACTAATAGCCTTATTTTTGTCTTACAGTTTATGGTACAAAAACAACAAAGTGTTATTAATGAAAATACGTACTTTCCAGTTGTCTACAATTTGACATATTCTGTGTCAGGTTTCCTTATGATATCCAATTACCTTTGATGTGTAGCCTTATCAGTTCCTCTTGAAAAATGCATACTGTCCATGTCACTCTCTTATCTATCACAGCAGCATTATCTTCAAAGAGTTCTATCAACATAGTTATGCAAGACATTCCTATTATACATCCACAGTGGCTGACCCTAATGGAATTAAGTTTTCCAGTTGCAACAAAATAGTTTTCAATATGCATTAAAAAATATTAAGCTAGCTGGTGATTATATATTGTACCCTATCTCATGACTTACTTGAATATTGGGCTATGGTCTCAAGATTTTAGATCTTTGGGAGCTGGCTCTGCCATCACAGAAGATTGACTGTGAAAGCTCCCTAAATGTTTTACTAATTGGAAGCATTAGTAAGCAAATCACACTCATGTCCTTAAATGATCGAAACACTGAAGGAAAAGTCAAATTTCAGAGAGTGCAAGAGTCTGAGATTCAGAAGCAATGCCACCAGTGTTAATAATCAAAAATACAAGTATGATAAAGAAAATTAAGAGTATGATGCTATAAATTTAACACCTTCTAAAACAGGACCTGGAGTCTTGGAGAGCTTTAAAAAAAAATAATATTTTTTTTTCCCTCTAGTAGGAAAGTTATGTTTATTAGGTTCTTTATCTCTGTGCCATAGGCATAATTGTATTTTAATACTTGAATTGCATTTATTAGTAGTTTATCAATTTGAGGATTTGTTTTGGAATGAAATGCAATATGTAGATTTAAATATGGATATATCAGCTGTTTATTAGTGTATCATCAAGGCTGTTACCAGATTAACAAATATATAATAGAAATTATACAGTAGAAGAAAAAAATAATACAAAATGGAAGTGAAAAGAGGCTCAAGGACACAGTAAAGATTGGAATAGTCTTTCATATTTATTTGAAGGCAGTTCATGACCAATACAGTCATTATATGAAAGAGTAAAAAGGAATAAATGGTAGAGATGCCCTGTGCAGCTTGGAAATGGAACCATACTTTTGCATTTATGTTCATCTTGGAGGGAAGACATGTCACCAAAAAAAGGCATATTTTGGAGTAGGAGTTAAATTAGAATGTTATGCTAGAGACCTGCTCCCAAACAGTCTGAATAATCAAAAAAAAACCAAACCAAACCAAAACAAACCAAAAACCACATTTAGAAGGAATTTTTTTTTTAGAAGGAAATTTTATTTCTTTATTTTCACAGTACAGGAGGAATGTTTTGGTTCCCAGTGGCAACTGGATCAAGATGTGTGAATTTGATCTTACAGAAAAGTAAGCAAGAAGGCTGTAAATCATCCATGCTATGAAGCACTGGGAAATAATCCATTGATTATATTGTAGGAGTGCAGTTAGATACTAGAAACTTAATTAATATTTTGGTGAAAAGTGATTATTGTTGTCTTGCAGAACTTTCCCAGCATACAAATAGCCAGTTTGTCACCTAAACTGAGAACAAAATCATTATCAGTAACTTGAGTGCTGTAACTTCAGCAAATTATAGATATTTTTTCTTTCCAACTTAAATCAATGGGAATTCTGATCTGCTGAATTATAGTTAGTCTTGTGCAAAGAAGCAAAATATACTTAGATTATGTGGGAAGCACAGCTAAGACAAACCTAAATTAGCCACATATCCCATTTACTTGTTGCTTTAGAATTGCAGATTTATTCTGACATTACTTAAAACACCATATCCAGCAGAAGGCCTCACTAAAATAAAGCAACGTGACTTTTTGTTACCTATTTATTGGCATAAGTGGGGGGGAAAAAAAGATAAAGGAAAGATAAAAATAAACTAAATAATTAACAAATACTAAATATTTAACATATTTGAGCATATCCAAGCATAAATTCTGATTGAGTCAGCCATATGCTTTCAGATCCATGTCATGTTTCACCCAGACAGTGGAAAACTGATAGAACTGGATGGATCAATTTTTTCTACAAGATACTGAGAAATAGCTTCAGAGAACTGCCACAGTCTTTAGAGATGTTTTTTTTTTCTTCTTTATTTTCTTTTTTTTTTTTTTTTTCTATTAAAGGTACATACTGTTTAGGCACCTAAAACATTACATTGGTTATGATATAAAACTTCCTTAGAAGTTTAGCTTACATAAATATATACACATATATATTTGTAAATATTTACTGTAAAAATCCACCTTTTTTGCTTGTGTTTAGCAGCTCTAAAAGAAATGGAGAAGAAAAATTGATAATACTATCAAATCTTGCACTGGCAGAGAAAAAATGATTCTTCTTAGCACATTATGCAGTCCCAGGAGTCATCTTCTGTGTAAGGGAATGTATTGCCCCTGAAGAAAGCCAGGCTGACAGGTCTTTTTACTTGGGTCTTCTATTCAGGCTTGATACAGCACAGGGAGCACTCCAGTGACTGCCCTGCCTTCATCCTGCACTGAAGCAGTGCAAAGCAAATCCTTGAGTCCATGTTGTCTTTCCCCTCCTCCATGGCTTTTTTTTTTTTTTTTTCCAGTGTATCCTTAAAATCCATTTGTCAAATCTTATTTCTTTGATGCAGGAAGCAATCTAATCTGTTCTTTTCCATGTGAAAGCTTATTATTCCTTGCTGCTGCTTTTCTACTGATTTATTTTATTAATAGAAGTTAAGGTGCAGTGTAGCAGGAATGTTCATCATGCTGGAAAGGGACTCCAAGCACCTACTGGTTTGACCAGCTACTAGGGAAATTCCTGTTTCACAGATTTGCTTTATTCTGAGTATGCATTGGGAGATTCTGATTTGGGTCTGTGTGCATGCCATGCTTTCAGGAATCCCAGACTCTGGCTTCACAATAAATTTATTGAGGAAACTTTGGCAGCTTGTTTATATGTTATAGAGCTCCTCTTTGCATTGTTGTTATTATTATTATTATTGTTGCATACACACACACACAGAATGATGTCTGTGTACGTTTAGAGGCAGAGCAAATTCGTGTTCATTCCACAGTGTAAAACCTTTCAAGAGCTGTTCAGTTTTCCTGAGAAGAATTCCAGAAAGCTATAAAAGGCATTGAGTCACAGAAACATAGAATCACAGAAAGTTAGGGGTTGGAAGGGACCTAGAAGTATAATCTAGTCCAAACCCCCTGCCAGAGGAGGAGTCATTTTTCATCAAATTCATTCTCAAATTGCACAGCCACTGGAGAAGATTAAACCCTGAATATTTTTGCAAACAATACACTTCTAATGTTTTTTAATATTCATTAATCCAAATATCTTACTTAGTTTTCATAAAGAAATTTGCCTTAGTCAATTTTATTGATTTTTTTTAAGCGGGGACTTGTGTACACACTCTTTCTTTGCAAAAACATAGCTATACATGCTCTGAAAATCTCAAACCCCAGTACAAGGAAATTGCTTTATTTCCGTTTTTTTTTTTAAATGTTACCTTTAAAACATTGGACATAATTTTCTGTTTTCAAAAGCATTAATCTGACAGAGAAATTTCATGACTGAAATCAAGAGAATTGTCTCTGAAAGGATATTTTTCTGCTCTGCTGTTATTCTTTCTAGTATGTTACTGTTAAACTGACAGCTTCCAACATTATAGAATTGCACATTCTTCTCAGATAGTGCTTTATATTTGCAGGGCATTTTATGCTGGCAGATAGTAAGAATGGATGCCAAGCTAGAACTAGATGCCAATCTAACCCTAACAACTAGAGCTGGTGAGGAACCTGAACTCTTTGATCACCATATTATTTTTTAGGAAATTGACTTTTTATAAAATATATGTTTGGAAATTAAATATGACTGCCTTTCTTAGCTACTCTTCAAGTGGTTTCAGGTTGATTTGTCTCCAAATTAAAAAGGCCAAACACTGTAAATGACAATTCATGCCAGAAAGCCACATGGAAAGCACTAAAGTACAGTTCTAGCTGTGCAACTGCACAGATTGCTGGTACAATTACAGGTATCTGTATTTTAAGATAGTAAGTTATTAGTTATCCCAGCTTGGACTCTAGCTTCAGTCCTTTAAAGTCAGTTTATTGCTAAAATTTGCTATGCTTTCTTTGCCTCGACTTTTTGTATCACAAATACTACTGGACTTCTTACCTTTTTGAGAGTAGTGATGTGAATAGAGAATCACATGGGTGAGTAAATCAAATCTGTAGGAGATATGGAACATACTCAGGCGAGCCCTTTATGTTGTACTTGTCAATGGTTCTATTCTATACTTTGTAAAAGCCATTATGTTCCTCACAGTAAAGTGTACTTTCTATTAAGCTTTCATTGAGAACTGAGAGCTGTGAGAGAGCCCAAAACTGCCAGAGCTTTGAGGTAGTGCTGCCTGAATCTTTTCCTTATAAAGAGCTTTCCAAAGAGGACCCAAATGGCTTAGAAGTTCAAAAAGCAGGGTTCTGTTAGACTCTGAAATGTAATAATTAATGAAAGATACAGAAAACTCCACGTGGCCACACGGAGCAGAATGGAAATACAACAAGGTTTATAAATCAGTGACTCCTTCTCCCTGTGACCTTGCAGGATGGTTTTTGCTTTCAGTCCTGTCCTTGCTGCTGTGCTTCTACAACAAAAAAAGGACAGTCCTTATTGGTCCTTAGTGGTATCCTCTGTTAGTCTGCTCAAAGCCTGTTGAAGCTCTTAATAACCATTCAGGCTCTGAGCTGCAGGATCCACTCCACCCCCATCTCTCTCCTACCTCCCCCCACTCCTTTCAGGTCTCTGCCCTGCGAGAACCAAGGCTGTTGTATTTCCCAAATAAATGTACAGCTTCTGCCACCTCCTAGGGGATGCCACCAGAGCATCACTCCTGGTAAAGGAATGAGAACAGACAAATTTAAGAGGCTGATCAAAGGGAAAGAAGCAGGTTTGCATATCAAACACTACACGTGTACATTGTCAGAGTGACAGTGAAGAGTCCCCTTGTGTGATCATACATCATAGCAAGGGTATTACCTGTGTATATACATAGGGTATGAAGTTTGGCATCTATGACTGCATGTGTCCAAGAGTGATGCTAATTGATTAATGTGTATATTTATGTTACATAATATATTATTTGAGAAGATACTGTAAAACAGTAGTACTGTGAAGCAGAGGTTTGGAAGATGCACAATATCCTAACGGATAAAAATCAGTCCTTTAAAGTGATGGTGTAACCAAGCATTCTTGACTTGGGTAATTTAACTTTATTTCTTGCCAATTAACATAATTACTGACTTGGGCATTGAGAGACAAAGAAGCCAATTAAACAAACACTTGGCAAAGACACCTTTTCTCCTGCCTTCTCAGGTCCAGCTGTAGGTGCTGCAGGGCACACTCAGGCCCTTAGGTGTGCAGGAGGGTGGGCTCAGGGTGTCTTTGTTTCTTTTTTTGCTGCTCTTTCCTTCTCATCTATCTCCTCAGCTCTGTTGGGGGCCTTCCATGGGGACCCTTCCTTACAACATCTGATAGGAGGTGCCCTGTTCTGCTCTGTCTAGCTGACTTTTTGGGCAGGATGGGGAAGACTGTAAAGCTGGTTGTGACAGGTGAGGATTGTTTAGGACTGGCTTCTACTGATAGAGCCACCTGGAACTGGCTAGAAGCAGCTAGGACCAGTTAAGACTGGCTAGGACCACCTGGAATCAGTGCAGAGCAGTTCATGGCCACTTCTCTTACAGGGTGCCCAGCAGCCTATGCTGCTGAACCCAGCTGCATGTTCTAAACCAATTGTTTCTTGCATATTAATGACTGTAGGGACCATGTGGTGAGCCAATCAGCTCATTAAGTGATTGCCTCTTAAAGTGGTCTGTGGGGAAGGGGAGTTGAAACTGAAACCCAAGTTGTAGGAAGCTTCCTTAGACTGTCTTCCTTCAAAGGTATGTTCTTTTTTTTTATAGTGAAAAGTTATTTTGTTTATCTCTCTAAAGGATTCTGTTGTTAAAAAATAGTGAAGGTAGCATGACCTGGGAAATGTTCTCAGAAATCTTTCTGAGTCCTGAAAAAGCCAGTAGGCAGTGAGCCAGCACTTACTGCAGGGGAAATTCAAGTTTTCTCAGTTTTCACTGGAATTATATTAGGAAATTACAGTAAGGGCTTATTCAGGTAAGGCAAAGATACATGTGAATGTGAGACAAATGCCTGGCATCATTTAAATATTGTTGCTTTTCCAGGCTGTCCTTGGAATATATATACACCTTTTAAAAATGAGCATGTCTAATAAAATTAGAATAGGTATAAAATGATTAGACATGTTTTTTTCAACAGGTCCATGTGGTATTAGTGCTCTCCTCTGTAGGAATGGTTTGAGGGATGGATGTCTCTACTGTTGGTCTTCCAGGCCACCTGCATGCTTTTCCTTGCTCCTGTGCACTGCTCTGACTAACACTGCTGTCTTTTGTTCTCTGGTCTCAATATCTGAATTGCACAATCTATGTATTCAAATCAATAAGCTGCACTATGTTGCAAAAACATAACAGGATGTTTTGTCTCAGTATAGTAATTGAGTCATATATCCACCCAATTGGCCATATTTTCCATTTGTGTGACTCAGCAGAACTCTACTGAAATTTATGACCTAAATGAATAATAATAGCTCAGAATTGCCACAATTGTTTAATCAATATAAGTGATTTTTTTAATCCTTACTACTATATTTTATTTTGTCAGGTTAAAAAAAAAAAAAAGAGTAGACATGACTTTATTTGAAGCATAGCCATACATTCCTGTTTCATAGAATCATAGAATGTTAGGGGTTGGAAGGGACCTCTAGAGATCATTGAGTCCAACCCCCCTGCCAGAGCAGGGTCATGTGTAAGGATTTAGTGCTTTAGAGGTGCTGTCTATTTGTAGGCTTTGTATATTGCATTATTTAAACCTATTCTGTGTCAATTTCCATACTTCTAGCATGATAATTTCTCTTAGGAATCCCTGTTTTCTGAATCAGACCCAAACTCTTAGGTGGATATGAGTTGCCCCATTAAATCCAATTGAACCACTTAAGGCAGATTCTACCTCTCATTGTTCATTGTTATTCATGAGCTTATTCCTGGCAAGGGCAGTGCAGTTCCTCCAGTGCTGAGAACCTCCTGTTCATGTGGAAATCAAAAGTGTGAAAGGAGTTACCACATTTGGAGTGTGAATCTATAGACACTAACCACATGCACAAAATCAATTACTGGGTTTCCAGTTTCTTGCCCAGCCTAGCCTTACACTGGATAAGTAATTCAAGTTTCCTGGCTGTATTTTCTGCAGACATAAAGAGTTCTTTCCAGTGTTCTTTGCCATTTGGTGGTACTTACCATGGCAGCATTTCTGGCTCTTGTAAATGTTGTGACTTTGTGGCATTATAATACTGCACAAAATGCTGTAAACATGTTAACAATTATCATGTGCTAAAAAATTACTTTATGTTGCCTGTAACTTTCCATACTGTAGGTTGGCTGTTTACACTTCAGACCTTGAGTTCAGTAATAGTGCAGCTTTTGGTAGTTTTTCCAGTATTTTACTCTAGCTTAACCCTTTTGTACACCAAGTGCATTTAACTTCTGCAAGGAACCAGTCTCAAGATCCAATCTAGAAGCCTTTCATCCTTAACTGTGTTTACTAATATCTGTATGAAGACTTCATAAATGTATATGTTAATTGAAATTAGAAATAATAACCAAAGGAAAGACCACAGATCTGTCCAGTGTACACTACTTACTTGAATAGTTACTTCTGCAGTGCTGAGTTCTATGCTCTTCAACCACTTTGTGTTGGCTACCACCACCTGTTGTGCAGTAGCAGAAATTCAGCTGGGAATCTGCCTGTAGAGGGCTTGACTTTCCCCAGCCTTTTGTGGAGCAACAAATATACTTTTCTAAGTACTGTAAAATATATATGAGGCATTGGTCATTTATGTGAAACAGCAGCAAAATAGTATTCTTAGACTGTGAACATAGGATTCAAATTGATTAATTCAAAATATGAGTATTCTCTGTAAGACAAAAAGCTATATATTAAATGATTTAATAATTGGATAACAGGAAGCAGAGATAGAAACCTATTTAGGAGAAGTGAAGTTGAATTAAAAAGTGGTCAGTATGACTGGAGTCACTATCAGAGAGGAAGCACACAAACAAAATACAGATTTAATAATAAAAGATTTACCAAATAATTGGCTGTGGCTTGCAGTGCTTGCTTTGCACATGTTGCCCTCTTTCCAGATGTTACTCTTGGGAAAGGTTTACCATGTCTCAAAACATTCAGAGGTGCAGTTTGCTATGCTCTCTCCTTGTGAAGAGTATAGGAGCTGTCACCAGAGATCAAGGTTCAGCTTCTTAGTTCCATTCTTAATATGAAATAATCTGGTTTAAGTTATATTCATGCTTATTTTAAAGCTTTGGTATTGCCAGGATGGTTAAGTGGACCCTGGTGGATGTGGAAATTCAGGAATGAGCTCATCCAGTATGAGCTAAGCCATTCAGAGCTGGAAACTGAACCTAGAAGCACAAAAACTCAGTGTCATTATCTCACTGTCAACAAAAGCAAGTATTTTCTTTGCTTCCTAGGCCCATGTATGTTACTCATCCATTGTATAGAAGGGCACTAGAAGTCCACAAAGTATCTGCTTTCATCAAAAGTACAAATCAGGTGGTTTTTTGTTTGTGTTTTTTTGTTTCTAGGAAAGATATCATGCCTGTTACATGTTCTTTTGTTCTTTGAAGAAGAATTTATGTGACTTAGAAAAAAGATTTAGTGTAAACTCAATATTCTGAAGCAGAGAAAACAGACATTAAGAGAGGACATATTTGAGAGAAGTGTCCTCAGGAGAAAACACACTAATAGATGTTCCAATAAGAGAGGGAAGTTGGCCAGCCTTGAGAGAGATCATAAATAACATATTTCTTTTTTGTCTTCCACACAACCTTCTGCTATATTACTTCAATATCTGTTGTGCAAATCCAAAACATATTTTCTCTGTTGGTTGTTTGTGACCAGCTAAGAGAAATTCTCTTACAAGAGAACATACATTTCAGAAGATCATCAAGGCTAAAGGAAAAGTGGTTTATTATTTCTTCCAACCTGTTTGTATAAGATTGTGTTCTTGTAAATAATCAATACAATAGAGACTAATGTATTTTGTATAACTGTAATTTTTCTGTGGACTTTATAGCTTGTATTTCATGTTATAAGCATGAAAAACTCAATGAATTAATGCAGAATGCTTTAAACTACAGAATGTGAAGTTCCTACCAAGATCATGTGGGCATTTGTTAAGACCTTAATTCTACTTCATGAGAGGAAGAGAGTTCTCAGAGCCTCTTTCATATGGGTTGTTTTGATGGATGAGCAGTAGGAGCATATTCTAAATATATTTAGTTGCAATGTCACCTGGTAAAGTATTTAGCTATTAATATGGTAGTTAAAATTTTGCCTTTGATGTTTTGAGATAGAAAGCTAGTGTTTAGCTCTAAGGCAAACATCTTAAAGTTGAGCTATAGTTGCTTTTTCTCTGACAATTGTCCTGTAAGGACTTACAAAGAAGTCAGAAATAAAGGATGATTTAGATTTAAATATCTCTTCTAAAATAATATGCATTTACCAGTTTGAGTACCTTCAACCATTTGAGAATTCTCATTTCTGTTGTGATCTGACATCCCAGGATGTCACAAAACCAAAGTTGCATCATTCTGACATATCTCCTTAATCTGCCCTTGTGTCACAGGGACTATACTGGTCTCAGAGGGGACTCGAGAGCTAACCTTTGCTTTTTAGCTAGACACTATCTTCAGAAGTAGCCTAAAGTTATCCCAATTTGTACTTCTAAAGTCCTCAAAGAAGGCTGTATAATTTCCCTCAGAACTATTCTGAAAGTATGATCTTCTAGGTCCTAAATGTCTGTGTGATGCTTTGTTGAAGGAAATTAAGCTAAAATTATAAACATTTTACTAAAATGCCTTAATTTGAGCAGAGTTCCATATAGGGGGAAGTGATGAAGTCTGAGTATGTAAAGGTTGTTCCATGTTCACTGAAGTGTTCTTACTATTCTGATCACTTATTCCATACTGCAGCTGTCTGAACAAATGGATAGATTGAAATCAGACCCATTTTTATGTTTTTAAGAGGTGTGCACAGATTTAAGTGTGTAGAATGTAACAGTCCTAAGATTGAATCTGATGAATATTCCAGTCTGTTTGCACACTCCAAATAGGTATGTGCAAGTAAAACCCCACTCTTTTGACACAGTTCCTTTTCAAATATGACAGAGTTGCTTGGAGTTGTTGTTTTTGCAGAAGGGTCCTTGTGTATCTTTTACTCTGAATATAAAACACTCCAGGTGTTTCTGTTGAGTAAGAAACTGGTCAACATCCATTACTGACTGGTTGTAACAAGGAGCAAAGTAGGTTTTTTTCCATCTCTGTTATCTTCAGTATAACTCTTAAAAGTACATTACAGCACAGAAAGCATAAAAAAAAAAATCTATGTGATAGAAACTGAAATGTTCATTTTCAGTTCAAACACAATGCTTTTAGACATTTTGAAAATTCTGAGACTAAAGGTACTCCCAAAAAGAAACTGCATGGAAAAATATATTTCTTGTACTGTAGCATTGTTCCTTACTCCTGTAGACATGTCTACCTGTCTCTGTTGCTCCAGGACAAAGTCACTGTGCTGGATTATAGAGGTTTATATAGTTCATACTGGAAAAAGGAGTCCTTCAGAAATACTGGTGAAGATCACATACAGAAAAGAACCAATGGAAAACATATTTAGTGTTTCTGGAGGGCCTCATACTCTGAATCTTTTCATTTACGAGGGTTCCTTATTGTAGCTCCAGAAACCAAAATAGCAAAGACTATCTAATATAAAATCAGAGCACACTGCTATTCTAGAGTGAAGTACCAGAAAATCTGTGCCAATATCATGTGATATATATGTTCAGTGTTTTTGAGATGAACTTGTTAGCAGATAAGAGATGGTACAGAAATAATGAATAAAGGTGTAAAAGGGGGGTCAAACCCTCTACACTTAATTGCCTATTTCCTATGTTGTTTGCCAGTTCAAAGCTGCCTGCCTTATTTCAACTGGAGGAATAGGTGGGATATCAGAAACAGGAAAGCCTTGTGTCTTCACAAAATCAGAGATACAAAGGTGGATAAGAAAATGAACTTGTCAGATCCAATTAGCAACATCTAGTAATACACTTCAATCTATCCACTGTGCAAAGCACCAGAGTAGCAGGAACATACATGAAATGAAGCCTGGCTCTGCTTGGATTAGCAGGCTAAGTGAGTCACAAGCATAGCTGAATTAGATCAGGTGGGAGGCATCACAGCACACTGCCAAACAGTCTGCTCATGGGACTGCAGGGGCTCCTGACTCACAGCGTGTTGAGGCACTTGTAGCAGAAAGACAGTGCAAATCCTTCTGTTGCTCAGAGATAAGTGTGAGACCAATCTCATCCACTGCAGCTCCCAGCCGGGCAGCCATCCTCCAGCTCCCATTAACACATTCCAAGTCATCTCTGTTCTGGCCAGTTACCTGAGTTGGTTTTTTTTTGGTTTTTAGGTTTGTTTTTTTTTAATGCAGTGAGCTGTTCCAGCTCTACATTCCTGATCCTGGGTGATACACGTTGCAGTTCTGATGAGGTGCAGTCTACCTGTCTGTCCTTGGCAGGAACTGTTAATGAGGATAGCTTAATGACATCTCCCTTTAATATAGTCACACTGTGCTCTGTGCTAGCTGAGTAGCTAGCTGTGAATCTGTCTTCAGAGTAAATTTATATTGATGATGTACTTGCCTTAAATTATGTTCTTTAGCTTTATATGTTCTGTTTGTCCTAATCTTTTTTGTTTTGTAACCTTGTTTTTGTGGCCTTATTTGCTAAGCAGGCTGGGTTTATGTGATCACTCTGCCTAATAATCCCCTCCCTAATTGTTATGGAGCCATGGCTAAAGATGACAGAGAAATGTGTTGACTCACCATGGCAGGATAAAATGGAAAGAGTGCAAGCTGGGCTGAAGCCAATGGCATGAGGTTGAACAAGGCCAAGTACCGGGTCCTGCACTCAGGTCCCAGCAACCCCAGGCAATGAATCAGGCTTGGGATGAGTGGCTGGAAAACTGCCCAGTAGACAAGGACCTGGTGGTATTGGTCAATAACCAGCTGAATATGAGCCAGCAGTGTGCCAAATCAGATGGCCAAGAAGGCCAGCAGCATCCTGGCCTGTATCAGTGTATCCCTAGCATGGCCAGCAACACCAGGGAAGTGATTGTTCCCCTGTTGTCAGCACTGGTGAGGTCACACCTTAAATACTGTGTTTGGTTTTGGGCTTCTCTGTACAAGAAAGACGTTTTGGTGCTGGAGCATGTCCAAAGAAGCTGGTGAAGGGTCTAGAGAACAAATCTTATGAAGGAACTGGGGTTGTATAACCTGGAGAAAAGGAGACTTAAGGGAGACTCTCTACATCGACCTGAAAGGAGGTTGTAGTGAGGTGGGTGTTGGTCTCTTCTCCCAAGTAACAAGTGATAGGACAAGAAGTACTCAATGATTTTCATTTATCTATCATATGATATTAATTTATTTGTCTACCCCCTGTGGTCTTTTCTCTGGTTCAGCTGTTAGGGCACAGGATATAGAGGAGGAGTGCTGGAGATCATAGAATCATTTAGTTGGAAGAGACCTTTAAGATCATCAAGTCCAACTGTTAACCCTGCACTGCCAGGGTTCCTAAACCATGTCCTCCAGCACCACATCCACACGATAATGATGCATCATGCTTGCTTAGTCTGGAGCTCTGAAGGGCTGTAAGAGTACAAGAGTTGCCTGGTATGAGCCATGCAATGTCCTATCTCAGTGAGGAACTGGCCAGCTGACCTTTTCTTGGACAGTATCTCTTTGCCCCTGGCTAGGGAAGCCCAGAGTTGAATTTCTCTTGGGTGACTGCTTTCTTTTGAGAAATAGGAGGACAGGAGAATTTCTGTACCACATTATGATGTATTAGCAAGGTTATGAAATGATGTTTATGGTTCTAATATTTATTTCATTAAAGTTTTACAGCTCATCTTTAAGAATCATTATTAAGTGTCAGTGTTTATTAGAGATCTGCATGTGTTTCCAGAGTGCTCATTGCTGTGGATTCTGAGAATTTGAGGTGCAGAAGTTATCAGTTTGACTGTGAAGCTAAATTAGGCTGTAATGCCCTTGAGTATGTTTTCCCAGATCAGGCAATAATCTCCATGATTATGGGCTCTGTTGTGTATTAATTGACCATGACTTGTTATGCATCCTAAACTGAAGATGCATAACCTATTTCAAGGTCAGTTATCTTCTAGCCAAATGTCTCAGAAGGGTGAATATTGATGAATTCCACTGTTAAAGGTATCTTTCCCTTTACAAATAATAATGCTGCTCTTATGTTCTTTTATATAAAGCATTCAAAGTTTGTTTTCCTTGTGTCTTCTTATTGCAAACATTTGCAGCAAAATTTTCACCTTTTTTTGTAATAAATGGACACTATAAATTATTAACTTTAGAACTATGACTAAATATCTTTGCAAATAATTTTTTGCTGGGAATGTGGAGTGTTAATTGCAC
Organism: Corythornis vintsioides; assembly: GCA_025447755.1. Classification (NCBI taxonomy): domain Eukaryota; kingdom Metazoa; phylum Chordata; class Aves; order Coraciiformes; family Alcedinidae; genus Corythornis; species Corythornis vintsioides. The sequence goes on along the minus strand of JAOEGS010013778.1, from coordinate 131,542 downwards.
TCTGGTGAAGGTATCTGTGAAACTGGAGTATTAATTGTGGTGTCTGCATGGAGAAGTTGTAAAGTACAAGGAAAAAGAAAACTTAGGAGTATTTGAATTAGTGGGAAATCAAGCAAGCTGTTTGCATTATAGTCTAGTGGTTTAATGTTTAAGGACCCAGAGGTTTTAGCTTTCCCTGTGCTAAACTCAGTGACTGAATGGGGAGTTCCCTAAAAAAAAGAGGCTGGACCCAAGTTCGTATGTACTGATTGTGAACCTGAAAAACCAACCACCAAACCCTTAAAAAAAAAAAAAAAGGTGAATGGGTGAAGGACAAAAATGATAATTTTCTTTCTTGAACTTTCAGTAGATAAAGCCATTGAAGGCATTGTCAAAAACGTCTCCTAAACTGGTGATTTTGTAGCAAGAAAACTTACCTGTTTCAGTGAAATATGTTATAGAAATTTTATCATTACAGTTTTAGCAGATAGGATCAATTTGAAGCTCACAGTATTCTAAATATTTGCATCTATTTCTTTGTTATTAAATTGATCTGCATTTCCCTAACTCTTGCTGTATGGATATCTCAATGGTCTCTATGAAGGCAACCTAATGATCTTAAAGCTTTCAAAATGGAAAGCTCCTAATGATATCCTATCCTGATGAAGACCAAGAGGAAACTGGCAAGCATGCTGCCATAAGAACACAGTAGTCCTCTCCTCAGCCTACTCTCTTTTTAATACCACAGTGTCTTGGCAACGACTTGAAGCTTGTGTAGCATTTTGTCACTAGTTCTCAGCACTGACTCAGACATTTCATAGCCATTTTAGTACTGGGATCTTGATTAGCACAGGAGCAGTCACTGGAATTTAACTTATCAAAAAGTCATGCAAATAAAAAATTATACGTATACCCAATAAGCTTGATTAAAATAATTAGGTATAGGACATAAAATAGTATGCCAAAATTATTCTTTCTCTTCACTTATAGAAGATTACTTTTGAATTATTCAATTTATTATTTTTTTTTGTTGCAGCTGAACTAGAAAAAATAATGCACTATACCTTATATTTTGTGGCTAGCATAGCACTTCTTTCATAGGAGAAAAGGATGAATAAGAATCTTCTATGCTTTTGACAGATGACTAACATCTTACCTTCTGAAGACTTCATTTTTCATAGTTTCATTGCTCATTTGGTATTTGTTCTTTAAAAACTACACTTCATGCATTTTTAAGTTGTTTTTTTTTACCAACAACACAAAAAAACCCTACAACACAAGGTCACAGCTGGGCACCTGTGTTTACTAAATGCATTCAGCTGCTCTGAGCCTTGCCAGTTTTTAAAATGCAAACCAAAATGAGCAGTCCTAGGAAACTATTGGGTCTGTACAGAACTTCCCAAAGAGTGCAGAGCTGATGCAATGATGGTGTTTACTTCCCTAGAAACACTTTCTTTTTCCAGCACAGGTCAGTTTAGCCAAATGCCAAATAAAAATAGGGATCTAAGACAGAAAGTGAACAAAGTAGTGTTTGTGAAATGTGGCATCTCCATATTTTTAATATTTTCTTGAAAGAAAAAAGTGTAACACTATAGTTTCTCAGGTGTTCTTTGAATTCTATCGAAGAAGACTTTGCAGGATGCATAAAAATGTTCTTTATGATCAAAAAGAATAGAAATCCTCAAATGAAGAAATTCCTGAGAAGAAGCCTTTTCCTTAAATGATTCAGTAGTCTGCTCATTTTGAGGTATTTTTCAACCGGGAGACAAAATGTGTATTTTTAGAGAAGGAGGTAGGAGGTAAGCCTTTTTATTATATCTGATATGTTCCTCATCCTCCAGTTCTAAAATTAAGTCCCTGGGAATTTAAGCTGGTTGCTTGAATCTGGCTATGAAGACAAGAATTTAACTGTTTGGAAGAGTCCAGCAGAAAGCCACAAAGATGATTTAGGGAGTGGAGCATCTCCCTTATGAGGAAAGCTGAGGGAACTGAGCCTCTGTAGCTTGGAGGAGACTGAGGGGTGACCTCATTAATGTTTATAAATAGTCAGTATGAGGAGAATGGAGATCTTCTAGGTCCATTCCAACCCCTAATATCTATGAATCTATGACAAGGGGCAAAGGGTGCAAGCTGGAGCATAGGAGGTTCCATGTAAACATAAAGAGAATTTTCTTCACAGTGAGGTTGACAGAACACTGGCAGGGGCTGCCCAGGGAGGTTGTGGAGTCTCCTGCTCTGGAGACATTAAAAAACCCACTTGAATGCATTCCTGGGTGATGTGATCTATGTGATCCTGCTCTGGCAGGGTGTTGGACTAGATGATCTTTTGAGGTCCCTTTCAACCCCTAACAGTCTGTGATTCTATGAGTTTCTTAGTTCTTCTGGATGGAATTAATTTATCTAATACTGGTATATTAGAGATGTTTGTGTATTGAACTAATTACTTCTACCTTCTACAATGAATGTTGAGAAATAGGTGGTTTTAGGTTTCCCTTCTTTGGGGTCTGTACATCAGATGAGATGAATTCTGCCCTTAAAGTGACTGTTTTTTTCTCTTCACTGTGAGGCAGCCAGTTTATGTTTAATCATTGTAGTCATCTACATTTGAATACCTTAATCCCAGACTATAGTGTTTGTTGCATAATAAAAAAAGGACCCCTCACCAAAGTAACTTCAACAGCCTGTAGACTAGCTTAGAAAAGCTGCTCAGTCCAAGGTCATTGCTGCTTGATTTAACTTCTCATTCTATACACTGCCCGTCTCACCTAATGAATTATGTTTAGCTGCCCATTAGTCTTGCAGAATACATTACTCCTCTCCTTTTTCCCCTTTTACATTAAAGATCTCATTCATAGATAATAAAAGTGTCCACAACAATATATAGCCATAGAAAAATGTTGCATTCTTAATGGGGCCAGATATTTTGAGCCTAAATTTTCAAAACAGGGTTTCAGAATGGATGTGGTTTCTTTTCATCAAAAATGTCAGATAAATACAGCCATATCACAGGTATTTGTGAAACTTTTTCTCTCTCTTCTCACTGAGTGTTATTTATCTAGAATCATGAGGAAGACTGTATGCAAGAGTGTGGCTCATCCAGAAAGATCCTATACATGAGCATTTAAAGAAGAAAATTAGTATAGGTGCCTTCTGTATTGTAAATGAAAGACATTTTAAACTTAATTCTGTAATAACGGGGATTATGTGGCTTTAAAACCCTTCAGCTCTATAGTGAGTTGCTTCTAGCTGCATGGAAAATTGAGACATTTGGCTCAATTTTAACATGGCATGTGAGCTAACCAGCAGGCCATATGTTTTCCTAGGAGAGTGTGCTGAGAGAAATACCTTCCTCACATACTCTACAGCTTTTCAACAGGCACCTTAGAGCTTTTGGGTAAGGGTCTAGTTCCCTCTGCCATTCCATGAGTAAATCCACTACCTAGATAAAGGGATGGATGGATGGATGATTGCCTGTAAAGTTAAAACTTTTTTTGTAAGGAAATAATGGAGAATTACTCAGAAACAAGGTGAGACCACAAGAACAATCAAGTAAGACACATCAATAAGTAGGATGTTGGTAGCCAAGCTTACAGAGAACATAACACTCATAGGTGGCCCTATTAGAAAGTCAATAGTTTCAGACAGTTATGTTTTTCTGGAACAAATATAAAGTTATAAAATGTAATATAAGTTAATAAGTTAATATAAGTTAATTATAAATTCATAAAACATGTTTCTATAATTACATTAAGAGCAAAAGGAGGACTAAGGAAACATGTTTTATGAAAAAAAACCCTCCATACTTTATTGGATGCTTGGGAAAACACAGTGACCAAGGATAAGGAAAAGTCTTAGTTACTGAATATCTTCTTTGCCTCATCCTTTCACAGTAAAACCAGTTGTTCTCCAAGTGCCCAGTGAATGCTGGAGAATGGAGTTAAATGCAATTGGCATCTGGTCACAAATGGTGTTTTCCAGGGCTCAGTACTGGGCCTGTTCTCTTTGATATCTTTCTCAATGTCATGTACAAGGGGATTGAAGGCAGTCTCAGTAAGTTTCCAGATGACAACAACCTAGGTGGGCATGTTGATCTACTTGATGATAGGAAGGCTCTAAAGAAGTATCTGAACAGGCTGGATCAGTGGTCTGAGGTCAAAGGTATGAGGTTCAACAAGACCTAGAGCCAGATTCTTCACTTGGGTCACAACAACCCCAGGCAACACCAGAGGCCTGGGCAAGAGAGCTGGAAAGCTGCCCAGCAGAAATGGGCTTGGAGGTATTTGTCCAGAGCCATCTGAGTATGAGCCAGCAGTGTGCCCAGATGGCCAAGAAAGCCAATGGCATCCTGGTTTATATCAGAAATAGTCTGGCCAGAAGGATGAGGGAAGAGCTTTTCTTCCTGTACTTCTGTGAGAGCCTCCTTACTTCTTTTTTTTTTCCTCTCTATTACATTTTCTTTAGTCAGAGGATAATGTACATAAACAAGATTGGCTGCAGGGACAAGAAAGCAGATATTTCTGTTCCCAACTGAATGTTGTTCTAACAGAGATGAAGACCCATATTGCCTCCTGTGTTTTAGCTGCATATCCCTATGGATCTTTTAATTCTTTACAATCCAATACGACAGCTACAATTCCCACTCCATCCTTTCCTCCAGCCTGATTAACTGAGTAACATTCCTGGGAATGGAGAGGTGTGATAGCAAAATCCCATCTGTTGATGAAGGCTGTGAAAGAGACAGATTTTTTCTCCTTCTTGGACCAAGGCAATCCTAGGCTGGTAGAGAAAAGGAATAAATAGGTTCTTTCCTTTTTGCTCATTAACCTCATGTTATCAATGGCAGTTGGCACTGATGCAGAGGTCTTAATGCTGAATTAAAGGATTTTAGTGTCTTGGAATCTGAATGTCTTGCTGGGTGTGCCTACTTTTGAGCCTTTGAAGGGAACATAGGTGAAGAGAGACTGTTTTAGAACTCAAAATGTCAGTTTTAAGCTAATGCTGACCCTTTCATAATATGAATAGTTTTCCATAGTATTTTTATGACACTGTTAATAAAATCTTGATCAAAGATGTTATTGGATTTTTCACTTTTTGTCTAGCAGATGTATTTTTTTTCTTCTATGCTTATTCCACTTTTCTAACAGAAAATATGATAAAGTAGGACCACTCTTACTCTGCTAATTGTGACAAGAGAATTTTTATACTTAAAAATCCTAGGCTCGAAACATAAACGTCTTTTAAAATACAATGTGTTTACTGTTAAAAGCTAAACAGATCTTGTTCCCAATTAATTAATACTAGTGCAGCTTCCTTTTGTTTCTGATAATAAAATATTTATACCTTAGTAATGTTGATTACATGTAGATGGTGAATATCAATATTCAAACCTAGCCCTGATTTCAGCCAAGGTGGTTGAACCACAAGACTCCAGAAGTCCTTGCAGCCTGAATGGTGATTGTCTATAACCACTGCAGAATACTTTAACAAAACTTCTAAACCACTTCCCTTTTCTGGGTTTTTGTTTCTTTTCATTGAACACATGCTTCCCTCCCATTCTCATGAAGTAGCTCTTTAAACTTGGTAGATGATTGCTTTAATTTCCAAGGCAAATCACTGGCAGCTGTTGCAGAGTGATTCATGGTGTCTACACTTAAACAGTGATGCCTAATCATTATAAAATGATCCATCTGGGTTTTTATTCTACAGAGGGGACTTTCTGTTCTATGAAAAGACACAAAGCATGTGACATGGGGATATTTTAGTATGAGAACATAGCAAATGCTCTGTCTCATAGCTTTCTAGATTCTTGATCTTCCCCTAAACCTTAACCAGCAGTATATAAAGCTTACTTATGGAAACGAAGTTGCTGACACAACTGTCCTGTGCTTTATTTAGGGTAAGACTGTGCCTATTGGCATTAGCCCTGAGCAAGAAGTGGTGTGTGAACTACATCATTGTAATGCCAGCCTGGGGAAATATGGTGACTCAGATTTTCCTCTGAATCACATTTTCTCTTTTGCTTCTTCCTTCCTCTGAGGGAATAATAATTTACCTCTGGAAATGAGTATCTCTCTGCAGTGGTGCAGCTGTTCTAGCCAACAAGTGTGGAAAAAGGCTTCAATCTCTACCTATTCCTCCCTATGTTACTTCTGCTCACCTGTTTCAAAGAAAATACATCTAGATAAATAGTCTGTTTTGCTTCTACACACTCAGGCCTAAAATTTGGGTGGTTTGCACAGGGCTCTAATTTCAGGGTTCTTCCATCCTCTCTTGTGTGGGTGCATGCTTACAAACCTTACAGAGAAGACTCCAGATGTGATATGGCAGCCTAGAGAAAATAAATATAATTTTATTTTTGCTCAGTTATTCAAGTAAAACAAGACTGATAATTTGGAAATTTTGTACCAATCCATGAATTTAACTTTTCTTTATCAAACAGCTTATAGTTTTGTACAGCAGATTTAGTCCTAATGCAATCTGGAACAATGTCAGCCTTTAGAACTGAATCTCCTCCCTGACTCTTGCTGCTTTCTTGACATTTTACTTGGAGATGTCAGCACATGGAGGTTTGTTCTGCCATTGCTCCACTTGACCAGCACATCATATATGGAATGGAATGGGCATCTTAGTATGCAAATACAGGAAGGATGTCAGGGTAGTGGAATATCGGTTATGGGCACTAATTATGCTATAGGGGAATTACAAACAATATTTTCATATTTTAACACATTTATTAAAAACTTAGCTTGGGTCTACATATGATACACTGTTGCATCTGAGTTTATTCTGATTTGGTACTGCAGTATTAATCACCTTACTCTATAGGAGTGTGTTGGTCAATAAAACACACACATTCCAGTCTTAATAATTCTGACTTAACAGAAGTATATAGTAACAGTTAACACTTCATATATGATTTCTGAGTTTTAGAAGCAACTGTGGTGAAGAGCAAACCAAAAAGTACTTATTTTCCTCTGCTGAAGGAGTGTGGGGCATTAAGTGCAGCATCCTTAACCAGGGGACAAACTTCTGGAACAGTGTCCCCCCGTTGGTTTGGGTTTTTTTTTTTTGCTCATTCTTACAGGGGCTTGATCTTATAAACATTCTTGTTTTCTCCTTTGAATTTTCATTATATGTAGCCTTTTTTTTTTTTTTGTTGGTTATTTTTAAAAAATTTTCCTTATTGTGCTCTAGAAAGCAATTCTGCTGAGCTCTCCAAGCTGCACTCCTTTAGTGTCCAGGACCTGACCGTTTGCAGTATGTGCTTCCTCCCCTGGGGGCCTCAGTGTTTTACTGAGTCTGTTCTCTCAAGACACCTATTTCCATCCTTTGCTTTTACTCTCAAGGACCCCTTCTAGAATGCAGACTTTATTATAACCAAACTAAGCAGCTACTCTAACAAAACTCTCTATGGCTGTTGACTGGAGCTGGTGATGTCGTTGCCAAGATTGAACATCTAAGGGGAGTTTGCTACTTTCACACATACCTCAGTCTAGACCTCCACATTTTCTTATGGTGAACAGTGATCATTAATGTTTTTACATTTTGTGCTGATGAGGAAGCATGATGCCTGATTTAGTACAGTAAGAGAAGGAAGCATAGAAACAACATTTAGAATAAGCCTTTTGTTAAGAGCTACAGGAAGCCTGAAGGGATAAAAAGCCTCTACAATACAAATGCCCTGTTTTGTGTCTCTAGTATATATAAATGTTGATAACCATTCAAAGGATAATCAGAATGCTGCATTAAATTGTAATGTACTTTCTAGTTCGTTTGCCAAATAGACCCCATCCAAACATTGTTCCTGCAGTGCTACATTTTTCTACTTAACCACATCATGCATCTTTTTTCAGTTTGAGGTCATTACCCTAATGGAAAATCAGAAAGAATAAAGAATGTTATGTATTGTCCTAATGTTGTTACAAAAATCTCTGCACCAATTACAGATTTTTTTGGTAGACTATGCCAAGGTGTGGTTACCCACATGAGGTTTGTGTGAAACACCATGCCATATAATACAAGTGAATTGTCAGTAAGATACCCCTTCAGTCTTGCATCCTTGTTAAACCACTTTGTGTTGGGTTTGGTTGTGGGTTTTTTTTTTGTTTGGTTGGGGATTTTTGTGTGTGTATTTTCTGGCTGGTTGGTTTGTTTTGTTGCTCTTTTGTTTTGTGGGGTTTTTTTTGTGTGTGTGTTTTTTGTGTGGCCATTTTGTTGGTTTTGTTGGGTATTGTTTGTTTGTTCATTTGTTTCTTTTATTTGGATTTACTCTGGTTGACAGCTTGCTTAAAACAAGCCACAATACTTTTTAAGGTATAATAATCTTTGGAGGGATTTAACAGCTTGGGAATCTAAATGACTGACATCCTGTCTCAAGACATCACCTACCAGTACAAACCAAAAAGGGGTACATTCTTTTTCTGAAATGTTATTGGCATTGCTGTTTACTTTGTGATCACTGTTAAAACCCAGATTTCTATCAGCCAATTGTTGCCTAGCCATATATTCCCCTTTTTGTATTTGTGCATGTGGTTGCTCCTTTCTAATATCACTACTTTGCCTGGTCTTTCTGTAAGTTGGAAGATAAAATTCAACAATTTCTCAGGTTAGAAAAGACTTCAAGATCGAGTCCAACCTTAACCTAACCCTACTACCCTAACTCTAACAGCCCACCACTAAACCATGGCTGCAAGCACCACATACAAATGGCTCTTAAACACATTCAGCCACCTCCCTGGGGAACATATTCCAGTGCTAACAGCTCTTTCTCTAAAGAAGTTTTTCCTGATATCCAAACCAAACTTACCCTAGTACAATTTGAGGCCATCTCCTCTTGTCCTGTCACCAGGGAGAAGAGACCAACACCCTTCTCACTACAACCTCCTTTCAGGTATTTGTAGAGAGCAATAAGGTCTCCTCTCAGCCTCCTCTTCCCCAGGCTAAAGAGCCCCAGCTCTCTCAGTCACTCCTCATAAGGTGTGTTTTCCAAACCCTTCAGCAGCCTTGTTGCCCTCTTTTGGACCTGCTCCAGCACCATCTTGTCCTTTCCGTATTGAGGTGCCCACAACTGAATTTTGAACTTTCTCAAGATGAATTTGAATTCTGATGTTGTCTGGTAAAATGCTTTTTATGCCTAGAGTGGTATGAATGCAAATCCTCTGTCATTGTGTAAATCTTTGTTAAAATATATTCTAGTCTGAGGTTTGGGCCTGCACAGAGAATGGCCTCCAAGGTTGGTGACTCCAAGTTTGATGGCTGACAGTTGACAATGGCAGGAATGTTTTGGGTTATTTTTCCACAACTGTTTTTTTGTAGTAGTAGTTATATCCTGGTTGTATTTGAAAATATTATTTATTGAAATTTGCAGCAATATCACCAACCATACCAAAGTGATTCTTATATTTCCTGATCAGAGGGCAATTGCGTTGGCTTTACTATGCTTGGCAAATTGGCCATCTATAGATTGTCTTATATTCTTTTTATAACTTTTTTTTTTGATAGCTTCTTTTGAAAGATACTGATTTTTTAAATCTAGATTACTACATTTCTAATTTCCTCAGTCTTTCTTTTACCCTGTAGAGAGAGATGTTGTTTTGCTATCTGCTACTCCCTCCTTGTGTTCTTGAAGGTGGTCTCTCTGAGACTGCTTTGTCAAGTTAGAAAAGTTCTCTACAGTGATTCATTCTCTGAAGACTGATGTGTCTGCCTTTTCTAATGATCTTCATTTTCTCTTTTTTAGCTGGTCTGCTAGTTAAAATGCATTTTGTTTGGTAGCTGATTATCATTTTTCTGTGTCTGAAAACTGAAGCCAAGTGTTGAACGCTTTAGCCATCTCCATGTATCATCCATATTTTTGTCTTCTGTCCAATTATATAATGGTCTTTTCCTTTCTTTTGTCTTCCTATGACTGCTTAATATATTTGTAGACTTTTTCCTCATTGTCTTTTCTGTCTGTAGCTAACTGAAGTTATCTCTATGGTCTTTAGGGATATTCTTGAGATTGAGTTTCCCTTGCGACTGAGATGGTTTATTCTGCCTGTTGGATTTTACCAGGGCAATGTGCCATTATTTCTAGGTTTTAGGCTGAATGTGCATCCATTATATATTTTTTTTCTATCTGTAAATTTGCTTTTTAAAAGATTAAGCTATGTGTGTAGATGGCTAATGCCAAGCTGTTCAGCATCTGACAGGATAATGACATGAAGAACTTCAGGGTGCTACAGATAGCCAAATGGGAGCAATGTACATGTATGTGACCCATTCTGTCCTTTGATGATGTTCATATGATGGGCACATGAGAGACAGCAGGGCACTATAAATAATAAAAGCAAACTACTAGTTGATGCATCCCCAGAGTATGGACTGGATGTTCTAACAACCCCCTTGTAAAGTCACTGATCCCAAAATGGTGAAAGTTGGTAGTTTTTATAAGTACAGCTAGGCAGCTAGGGAAGTGAGAGAAACCCAAATTCTATCAAGTTGACAAAGTTTTCAGTCTCAGCTCCAAAGTCAGCTGTAGAAGCAGTAGGTGTGTGTCCATGGACCAGCTGCACATGTCACTGCCATACAGCTGGGCAGCAGCTAGAATACAGTAACAGGTATGTAAGAAGTTGGGACATAATTGGAAACAAATAAACAACAACAAAACCAAATGACACACACACACAAAATACCAAAAACAAACAAGAAAAAAAAAAAGCTGTTGTAGACTCTGCTTATAGAACTTATAATGTACTCTGAAATGTTTTTGGGTGAAGAGGAATTATTTATTTAGGTTCCTTTTTCCACAATGAATCATCCTAACCACAAACTTTAAACTAACTGTGATAAAAATACCTCTTTTTTTTTTTTTCTTTCAAACTTTATCTGCAAATTATTTCTATTGTTCCAACTCAGCACTGATAAAATATCACTCTTATTCTCACAGAACTAACATCATCTGCAAATTATCTCCTTTGTTCTGATGTCTTTTCCGTATAATGTTCACTGACTTCACTTATGACAAGCAATCTTTGTGTCATTCATTTGGGTAAAGAATGTAGTATGTGTGTATCACAGCTCTGGAGCTGTTATTGTGCAGATCCCAAATGAAATTTTCTACTGTCCTCTAGTGTGCTGTGTTCACAAAAATAAAAACAATTAGCTGAGGGGAATTTTCTTGTCTAATCAAACATATTTGACTTAAAAATCAAATTCTGTTATAAATTCATATAATTTTGGAAATGTACATCAGTTTCTAGTCATGGAAATCTCAGGTTTAGTCTTCATGATTATTTGCTGCCACAAGATAGAGCACAAGTGACCCCATCTAAACCACATGTTCTGAGAAGCTGTTGGTATACAAATAATTCTCATTTTCTTTGCAATTATAGCAAATTACACCATTATGGCTAAGAATTGCTGTCATTTGTTAAGTAGAAGAATAGAAGATGGGACAGAATTTATCTTAATATTGTTTTTTGAATTTTTTTTTATACAAGAACCATTTTTACTTTTTTCTTTGATATCTTAGAGTGCATTACACAAACACAATAGCTCCATATATTATTGTTTATTGAATGTACAAAAAATATTTTGATATCTTTAGAGATTCAGTATATTCCATTTTTGACTGGTAACTTCCTGGAATATATGGTAAAAACTAGAAAAATTGGGTGTTAAAAATTGAAATGAATAGATATTTTATTATATTGTATTTGGAAAGGTTGATATGTATTTGCATGAAACATTTGTATCATACACATCATGCTGCATTCCTTTGTAGTCTGTATGCAAAAAAAACCTAGCACCCTCCTTAGAAATTCTCTGTAATATATTGATTTAACATTATTACTGTTATTATTCCATTGTCTTAAGTGAAATTACTAAAATCTGACTTAAAATTATCTAAGCCAGCTTTCTCTACAGCAGTGATATAAATCTAAATTTTAAGTCTGGTATGTGAGGCATATGCTGGGATCCTTTGAAGAATGTTCACTTCCCAGTAACATGAAGTGCCATTTGCTATCTTGGTGAGAATTGCCAGATATTGAATGTCAAGCCTGTCGCTGGTTCATTTGTAGATTTTGGACCTTAGGATTTTGTCATGTGGGGGAGGAATGAAAGTGAGAGAATGGCAGAAAAATGCACTTGCAGGAAGGAAAATGCATACAGCTGTTAAAAGCACTTGTCTGGCATGATAGATCTGTCATCATGCCTTGCATCACAGCAGGCTGGTTATACCTCATCCACAGCACCCTGAGAGAGGCAGAGCTGGCTGCTGGCACAGTCTGTGCAGTCTTCCTGCCTTCCATGCTTGGATGCCCACTGTGTGCCCTGGGCAGCAGAGCTTGGCCTTGCCTGTGCTGTTCACCTGTAGGTGTGTCAACAACTACCAGCTCACTCTAGAAAGCATGAGAAGTGAAAGGAAGGTCATTTATTTGTGTGCTTTACTTCACATGAGGGGGAAGAGTTTATATTAGATTTGGAATATTCCAAATGCATAGGTTATTTGTTTTGGTGCAGTATTTCTTTCGTAACAGGCAGGAATCTGAATCACAGAATGACAGAAAGTTAGGGGTTGGAGGGGACCTAGAAGATTATCTAGTGCAACCCCCCTGCCTGAGCAGGGTCACCTAGACCAAGTCACCCAGGAACAGATCCAGGCAGGTCTTGAGTGTCTCCAGAGAAGGAGACTC
>JAOEGS010013778.1:100196-114299 GCA_025447755.1 Corythornis vintsioides | reverse complement strand
CTGGAGACACTCAAGACCCACCTGGATCTGTTCCTGGGTGACTTGGTCTAGGTGATCCTGCTCAGGCAGGGGGGTTGCACTGGATGATCCCTTCCAACCCCTGACATTCTGTGATTCTTTGATTCTAACTTGGTATTTGGTTTCCCTGCTAATTATCTCTCATATTTTTCTGTGTTAAGCTGCGTTTGCCGTCTGCTCATCCAGTCACAAAAAAATAATGGAAAACCTTTTTAATCTGATTGCTTTCTCTTAATTACTGGCTCTGTCTCCAGTTGTGTTATTACCCACAAAGTGGAAAATCTTGGGCCAAATGATTGATAAAAAGCAGAGAGTTTCCCTTGATTTTGTCTGCGCCGTAGTGACACACACTGAGATTCTGATCTTTCACTTCCAACGGTTGTATATTTTACGTTCCCCTTCTTTCAAAGAAATAAACTGAGTCATGCTTCCCTTGATGTTCACATACGGTATCCACGCTGCAGTTCCCACACTTAGACCAGGGCCCTGCTGTGAATGAGTATTTCATTTAGCTCTACTCTTGAGTGTACTCTCCAGGGAATTCATATGAAGTCAGGAGCACTTCTGAAGTGCTTCAGTGTTTCGGTCAGCACGAACTGAGCATTCATGTGTGGCTATGCATACGTGAACTCCTGCAAATGTTTTGCAGTGCCAATGCCTACAGGATTTTAATGTATTTTAAAATACCTTGAAATGTTCATATATATCTTTTCTTTCTATCTAGTGATTTGATTTTTTTTTTTTTTTCAGCTTCTCAGTGTTTCTGTACACCGTTTGGGTGTAATTATTTTAGCCTTGCACTTTAATTCCATGGTGCTTGTTACCTTCTGGTACACGTTACCTTACTTGAAGAAGAAAACGTTCTTTTTTTTGAGTTGATCTCTCCAGTCCTAGATTCTGGCTACCAAAGTCCATTCTTATCCTTTGTTCCTGTCTGTATATTTGCAGATCTTTTGCAAGATTCTACATAGGAAAACCTCTTTCATGACAGACTCCCTTATTAGCCAAGGCATCTGAATTTGACTTTGAGGTTATTACAGTAAGGAGACCTACATGCAAGCAATACAGAACTGTTTCCACTATGGAAAAATATTTCATAAAAGTTGTTAGCTTGAACAGTGGGGGTAAAATGTTATGGCAAGGACATGAAGTCAAAAGGAACACAGGTTTATTGCAACATTTCATCCTGCACCTAAGCAATAATAATATTTTTCAAAGGCCTTTTTAAAAGAAGAGTTTGGGCTTCTAGTTAGCTGGAACAAGCTGAACTTCTTAAAGAACACCTGGATTTCCTTAGGGATTCTTTTGTATTTCTATTTATTGTTTCAAAAGCAAGATGCCATTGATCTCAATTTCTGTACTTGGCAAAAATACCATGGAATGGTAATTGTAAGTACCACAATCCATGCCTGCAACATGAGGCAATGCTAATTTGAGGATTTCTCTGAAGCTTTGTTTGAGAGATATTTCTTCTCCCCCCTCAAATTCAGTTTAGCTTTTTTCACATGTATAGTTGGCTTTTCTGATTTCCTTAATTCATTTATGATGCAACATATTACATCAGAATAATGAGAATTTGTGTATTGTGATCTGTCTTACTTGACAGAAAATAAGGTAAAGGTAAGGGAATAGAGAGCCTATTTCTTTTTCTGTGTGGGCATTTAAGGGTCTCCTAATCTGCACCAATTTCAAAGCAGATACATTTCAGAAATTTACTTCATACTGCTGAAATCAGTGTTCATTTTTAGGTTTTGGTTTTATAGGTTTTGCATCCCATGTTATTATGTAAAAGTATTAAATTTTACATCCAGAATGTTATTGCTATGAAAAATAATTTATTTCATTATTTTAATGACCATCTAGTAACTAAAATATTTTAAATAAGAAAACTTAGATAAATAGTGTGAATAATAGCTACAGTAAATCATACCATGGCTTAGGTTTTTTATAGGGATGAAGTATTAATTCTGATAGACAGCTAATTTCACACCTGTGTATGTCTGTTTTCTGTTGATTAGTAATTCAGTGGTGTTTTTGTGATTAAGAAAATTTATAATTTCTAACTTAGTTGGACTCAATGATCTCCAGAGGTCCCTTCCAACCCCTACCAATCCATGATTTTATGTATATTCTCTTTAATTTCAATTTTTTAGGAATTTACCTCTTATTTACATCTTATAAACAATTTGATGCAGGCCAGTAAAATTGTAGAAATCACATAATGTGTGTGTGTATAATCTCTAAAAACATGCTGTCATGCAGAGAGCCTCCTTTAGGTGACTGTTGAGGGGTCAGCAGAGTTTAGTATGGATATGTAAAAGATAAAGCTGCATTAACAACAAACTTCTTGTGATAGAAGCAGATTTTCTCACGTTTAAATATTCAGGCAGAAAGTCAAACTGAGGGTGGCAGTTTCTTGGCATAGAATTTGAACACTGGATCATAAAGAAAAACTGCTCAATTAATCTGCGATTTTATTTTTTTTTTCTGTAAACTTGCTTCCAGTATCTTGTTAGAAAGTAGAGAGAATTTCTAATTATTCCAATTGAAAGAGACAGTTATAGTAGAAATTGTATTTAATGAATTTGGAAGGGAAAAAAAAGCAGTTCTAAAGAACAAAAACAAATTTTTTTTCTTTAAACTCAGTTGACTAATTTGAGAAATTACAAAAAACTTAATATGGACTAGTGTCTTTTCTTGACTCCTGTTTTTTTACTGTCTTGAAAGTGATGTGTAATTATACTGCTTCATCTTATGTTAGACACAACACAAGGTTTAATTTCCAAAAGGCAATAACATTGAGCTGGGGCTATGAACAGTCTCCTTCCCCTAGGCTAGACTGGTCAATGGAAGCTTGCTCCATTGATAATGCCAATGATTTGTACTTAATTAGCTGAGTATATTATACTTTAATTTAATCTTGCAGTTTTATGAGTGTTTTATTGTATTAATAACAACATCTGAAATATTTGCAAGGCTTGTGCTGAGATTCTAATTTCAGTAATGTTTAAGAATCAGACAAAAGCAGCCCATGTGAGTTTTGGGTTTTGACACTTCATGTTCCCTGAAGTTTCTAAGCAACAGTGATCTGTGATACTCATCAGTTACAGATACACCACAGTGTGTGTCCATTTTATTTCAACCTGAGAGCTTCTTTTGATGACTGTGCTCTGTATAGATTCTTAATACTGCAGGTCGGGGCTTCCTTGCAGATAACTATTAAAGAAATCACCAGACCATTGCAAAATTCTAAAGGAAGCGAAGGTCAAGTCAGTGACAGAGAAATGCCAGCTTGCTGCAGTAACCTAAAAGGTGATGTTGGCTAAAAGAAGTCCAGGTTTCTGTGTAATTTCTGTGCTGAAGAAAAAAAAAAAATTAAAATAAAAAAAAGGGACTCGGTTGAAAAGAAATAGTAAATTTAAATCTGCCATTTCAACTTTGCTTTTGGCTATTTAAGTAGAATTTAGGACTGTTTCTGCAAAAAGATCAGATTGTTTTGTAGTCATTTAACTCTTTCCCAGTGAGGGTGCCAGAGCTCTGGAATGGTCAGCCCAGGGAGGTTGTGGAGTCTCCTGCTCTGGAGACACTCAAGACCCTGCCTGGATCTGTTCCTGGGTGACTTGGTCTAGGTGGAAAGACAAGAAGAAATAGAGAGATGTTGCAATAAGGGAAATTTTAATTGGACACGAGGGAAAAAAACTTTCTGGTGAGGATGGTCAGACCCTGGAACAGCTGCCCAAAGAGACTTGATTCTCCTTCCTTGTAGATTTTCAAAACTTAAGTGGGCAAGGCCCTAAGAAACCTCATGATACTTTGAAGTTGGCAGTGCTCTGAAATGAGGGATAAATTCTGATGAGCTCAGGTCTCTTCCAACTTGTACTGTTCTAAGTTGATTTATGTTACTGACTTTACATGAAGGGCATCATTCAACAGTTTTTTTCCCAGATATGGATACATCCTAGACTTGAACTCCTTCCAATGGTTACATCACCTTTTTATACATCTTTTGCCCTTGAAATTACCTCCTTAAATCTCTTTGTCAAGCCAACTCATTTCATTTAAATGTTTTTGAAATCTGATTTCTAGATGAGAAAAAATGGAGAAAGGAATTAAACCATCAATTCAATCTTCAGTTTTGTAAAGTATGAGAGTATGTGATGATCTACTCTATAACTGTGCTGTCCCATTCTATAGTTTTTGCCATCTATCTTAGAATCATAGAATGGTTAGGGCTGGAAGGGACCTCCAAAGGGCATCTAGTGCAACCCCCTGCAGGGAGCAGGGACACCCTCAACTAGCCCAGGCTGCTCAGAGCCTTGGCCAACCTCATCTGGAATATCTCCAGGGATGGGGCCCCAACCACTTCCCTCGGGAGCCTGTGCCACTGATCCACCACCCTCAAGGGAAAGAACTTCTTCCTGATATCCAGTCTAAATTTCTTCTTCTCTAATTTAAAGCCCTTTGTTATCTATTTGGATCTTTGTTATATCAAGTTCAGCTTGGATTTGTACCATTTTCACTTGTTAACTCTGAAGTTATTTGTGAAAACTCTTAAAATTAGCAAATTGGAAGAAGAAAGAGGAAAAAAAAAAAGCCAAAGTAGAGGAATGGTGATAGGTAACCTGTCTACTTCTGCATTAGTATGCTGTTGAGATTCACCCCTGAGTCTGCTGAACTCCAATGACACTTGCATTGGCTCCATAGGGTTTTTGGAGCAAGCCTCTGGTGCAGACTGTCTTCAGTTCTGTATTCCACATGGGTCCCTGATCTCACCATATTTTTATCACCAGCCTTATTCTCCTTGGTGTTTTTTGTTAAAGACACAACAATGTGATTAGGAGGTGGTTCAGTTTCTTTCCCTTGTCTGTGAGGAATATGACTTTAACCTTCAGATATCAAAAACTGGAACAATCCTGTAAGATTAGGAGAATAAACACACCTTCTGGTCTTTTTTGGACTTGTTCAGGTTAGTCGGACTCTCCACTTTGATACTGTGCATTCAAAATGCATATCAGAAGTGTGCTAAAGCACCTCCATTTTATTACTGTGTTTATGATTGCTCCTCTGAAAAGGAAGTATTTGTGTGCAGATTACCAAGAGAAACATTAGTTGTTTGGTTTTTTTTTTCTTCTATCCTGAATGGTTTCTATTTTGCTTTTTATTACTTCAGTTATTTTTGTTTTCCTATGAAAATATTTGATTGTCTGCTCTTGTAATTCTCTGAAATCTCTTTTGGCTTGGTTAATGCATGTGTAATGTGTAAGCTCCATATGGACAAGGATCTGATGTGCAAGGACTGTGAATAGGTTCTGGCATTGCTTTGAGCATGAACCTTGCATTTTTATCTGGGGAAAATAATGGGCTCTTAGTGGTCGCTTTATGCAGTTGGTTGGATGTCAGTTCATTTGCTCAAAAGGATATGAAGTTTACTGCCAGGTTGGTTGCTTTTCTTCTGCTTTAGGCTCATTCTATTTTAATAATGGCTATTTTGTATTCTATTTTTATTAAAGGTTCTTTCAGTATCTGCCCTTCTCAGGGCTACTCATTCCCCTTGCTCTGTCTTTCCCAATATATCCCAGCTGCTAGTCTCTCATAGGCAGCTTGGGTTTATTCTATTTTTTCCTCTTCTCAAAAACTCCAGTAGATATTTGTTTTTCCTAACCAGAAGGCCTGATCCTGGGCAGCAAAAAACCCTTTGTTACTAATACCCCAGTTAAAAAGGAAGATTCAAGAAAGCTGAAATGGCAAACTCAAGGGAATCTCATCTTGAGAGTGGTTATGCTGTAAGTGTTAGCAGTGAGAGCAGAGGAAAGTCAGCTCTTACACTCAGCAAGAAGTGCTTGTAGAATTACTTTTTCAAGGGGCTGAAATACTTTCATCTGCTATATCCACAACAGTTCTAAACAATTGCTGTTAGTACATTTTTCAGTACATTCTGCATGCTGAACTGACTGCTGATGGTTATTTTGATGTGTAAATACTACTGTTCAGAAGAAGAAAAAAAAGGTTTCAAGATACAGATAGGTAAATACACAAAAATGTGTATAAATTTATATACATATAAGTGGATGCTTTGCTTTCGATTGCATAACTTGAAACTATTTTTGCTTATTTCTCTGACTGTTTTGAATTAGATATTTTTTCCTAAGTGCATTAAAAATCTTGTTCTCTATTTGTATAGTTGAAAGCACTGCCTGTTTGGACTACATAGGAAAAATCTCTCCAACTTCAAACAGTTTAGCAGCAAAAATAATTTACCTGGAGAGAGTTTTGTTCCCTGTCATAGAAGATGTTAGAGAGCTTTTTAGAAATATTTCTGTAGGTAAAGCTTAAATGTGCTTTGCAGAAGAAAATGCTAGTTGGATTTTTTTGGTGTCTCTCAGTGCCTTATCTACATGGGTGACTGAACACAGAGTGAGAGATCTCCACGGGACCTGCTCTAGCAGCAGGATGGAACAAAGAGGATGATAGTGAATGGGAGAATCTTGACTGACATGATAAAATCCTGCAGTTTATCTTTTAGGCCTGTCATAGTGATGTTTCAGGTGATAGTATTTTGTACTGGTAAGATATCAACAGGAGGAACATTTGTAAATCTACAAATATTTGAGTGTGATTTGTATGTTTTATATTATTTTAGTCTTGGAAACTTAGGACATGCAATCTCTCAACAATAACCATAGAATGTACAGATCTAAATAAAGCTAATTATTTCTCAAACACATGCAGAGGCTCTGTGGGAAATAGTGCTCCATACAACCTCCCTGTCACGTTGTTCACATGTCTAGTAGAAGTGGTTGTGTTTTTATTTGTAAGTCTGGATGTGTCAAGCACAACAAGAAGGGGATCTACTCCTCCCCCACAGTAGCAAACTACAGTGGGGAAATTCATCAACAGAAGCTTATTGGTGAATCATCCCCAAAGTCTGCTTTGTACCAGTGTGCAAGGAGATCCTGCTGTCAGTTTGAGATGATGCCCAGCCTCTGGAAGCCATACACTGATAAATATCCCCCTGTGAACTCTCCCCAGGCATGCTGACATGGGGGAAGAAACACCTGCCTTGCCCCTAAACAGGGGACCTTAAACACCTGAAAGAAGTCCAAAAAAGCAGTGGTCTGGCAGGGATGGTGCTGACACCTGTCTAGCTTTTGGACAACTTTCTGGCACCAGTCATAGCTGCAACCTTATTTTGAGTTAGACTCTCTACCCTGCTGCAGATTTTCTGTATTGGCACTAATTAAATGTATTGAGAGAAAAGAGAGAAGCTACTAATTTATACTGTTGCATGGGGATGTTTAAGTGGAGAAGGTGTTCAGCACTGCAAAAAAAATGTCAGACTCTTGGGTTGTAACAAGCCAGTGAAGGAGCTGACAGCAGGATGGAGTAGATCAGGAAAAAGTCAGAGGTTCAGAAACCAAGTCTCAGCTTATTCTTCCTTAGCAATCAGGATAATTAGCTGGACACAGACAGAAAGCCCCTCTCACTAAAACCCCAGAAAGTCTTTGAATTAAAAGTGAGATCTGAGCTGCTTCCTCTGCATCACTTCAGACTGTGGCAAGTGTGTTTTTCGTCCAACAGTGAAAGAAACAGGCTTGTGTGTTACCTGAGACTAAGCTTTTCATGCTTGCTTTCCACTGGGATTTTTCTCAAGTTGCTGTTTTCACTTAGGTCTGCTGAGGACATCAGTGAGTCTGTCAACAGACAGCTCAACTACACATTTCATGGTGCTGAACAGCATCCAAATTAATTCCTCTCTATCATGCAACGTTATGCTTGTTGTGATCCACCTGTCAACAGCAGAGCTGCCCTGGTGATCAGAGTTTTCTCATTCCTTTCCCTCTGCAGTACTAAAAACCCAACGATTAATGTTTTTAAAATATATGCAAGATGTAGGGTCAAGTGCCATTTCAACAGGGGGTTATTCTAAGACAGCCTCTTATCTGTATGGAGAAAGGACTTCTAAATAAGTGGCAATATCACAGTGCTGCTATAAAGGTCAATCTACTCTGTGCATGTGTTTCATATTCCATGGTTCTGCCTTTTCTTTTCTTTTTTTTCTTTTTTTTTTTTTTTTTTGCAGTTGAGTCAAGTCCAATCTCCTCTTTGCCATTCAAGGCTGGAGATAATGTTAGCAACTGTTTGAATTGTTCTTTTTTTATTATTTAGCAGGCATGTTAAATTGTTTTTTGTAGTTAATTGATATGATATATATGCACACACACGTTTGCCTGTATATACATATATTTGCTTCAGCACACTCTTGCTGTTAGAGGTGTAGTTTTTTCAACTGAGAGTTAAAATGGATATTCCTGAGATTTATGATTGAAAATATACTGTGCTGTCTTGTTCTAGTAGAGCTTCTTCTAGTTTGTAAGAATTATCTGCCACCTTGATTGCACTCCCTGTGATTTCAATTGATTCTGCTGTTTGGATTCTAAACAATAGCTTTGTACAGCTTGATTCTAACACCTGAACAGCTCAGTCCCAAGGGATACTTTATACTACTTCCTCTGTATGTCTATATATTTGTATATTATGCAAAATAATTTTAAGATGGCCAGTGTCCAAATAGCATTGTGTGAATAAAATAGTAATTGTACATTTAGAGACAGTCCATTTGTTACAATGGAGTTTTATTTCCTTCATTTTTATGCCTGAATATTTTGCAAAGTATAAGTGTAAATTTGCATTGATTGTTTGACTTACTCCCCTTGCCTGAGAGGACTTGGAAGTCTTACATGAGAAAGAAATATAATAACTCTGTCACTATTCCTGCTTGCTACCTCCAATAATACAATATTAGGAGGCTTAAATTCTTTGAGTGACTGTTGTCACTGAAGTATTGTACTTCTACAAATGTAGAAGCAAAAAGTCCTGCTACATGGATGCATTCAGCTAGAGTCTGTGAAGGTGATAGTTATATAAATGTAACTAGACATTTAGATCATTCTATTTAAAAATTCTTCCCACAAAAATTCATTTTTAGAAGTTATTTTGCAGCCATTAAAAAAATGGGTGCTGGAAATAGAATTGTGTTTTTCGTGCTTTGATTACTCTAAGTCTTGTAATATTTTGATGTAATTATGACAGATCTTAAAATCCAGAAATTTTAATTTTTCTCTTTTTTCTTTGCAGAGTCACAGTGTACACTCTGTGGGGAGCCTGAAGGTGAGCACATTTTTTTTTACTTATACTTTTCAAAGCAACTAGAGGTGAATGCTTAACTCAAATGATAAGCATCTAAAATAGATTGGAACTGGTATCTGAATGATGAGAACCAATGAAAGACATTCTTCCCTATGTTAGCTACCAGAAATGAATTGAATTAAGCTGAGTGAAGCACAGTACATGCTCCAGGCAGAAATATTTTAAAGCACAAATATTCCACTAGCGGAAAAATTGAAATATTTACTTATTCTTTTTTGTGTTTGTCAAAATAATTTGGGGTAAGAGAAAGTAAGGTCATCACTTTAAGGGTGTCAAACAAAAAGATTGGCCATAAAAGGGAAAGGAGAAAATGGTTTTATTTTTGATATTCCGTTTACAGAGAACTGTGAAAGGCTAACACTTTTAGCAGGTGAAATGAATAAACATTATTTCTGAAATAAAGGTAATTAAGCAATAACTATTATGCAGTGCAAATACATGCCCACGTGAAGTTGTTTGGTGGTTTGTTTTCTTTGGGTTTTTTCCAAGTGGCTAATTAAATGCCAAGGTGAGACCCACAATTTATCTAATTTATCTGAATCAATGAGATGATGATTTTTAAAGTAGTCCATTACCGAGGAAAAAACCTCTCTTATTTATTTATTAACATTGGTGCTATTGTAAAGAAAATGTCAAAAAACTGACCTGAGTTTCAAATCAACCATCTGGAGTCTTTCTAAGAAACATAGTCTGAAATAGCAACTGCAAATGCTGGAGCAAAGTATGTTCATTAAAAAAACACATTATATATTCTAGGCTGATCCCAAAGTCTTCAGTTTTATATCTTGAATAGTTTCTGAAAAACAATTGAAACTTCTAATAATTTATACATTTAGCTGGCAGAAGTTATTAAAAGATGAAGCCTCTAAGTTAAAGGCTTTGAGACCGTGCAACTAATGAAATAACTCAGTAAATTAAACATTAATTATCTGCTTCCACTTTATCTACTGACAAATAATTGTTTTAGAGATTTGTTTTGACTTTGCATTCCTTTAATAAACAGTCAATTCCTGATTTGCTCATTTTCTTTGCTCTCTATTTGATAAATTTATAGTAGTGCAGATACACATATGAGAAGGAAAAAGACAGATATTTGTTTGCCTTTCATGAGATATTCCTTCATGATAAGATTGTCAATCTTTAAAGTTATACATTGAATTTAGTTCTGTCTTATTACATGCATGACAATATTTCTCCTTTCTTTTCATTACTGCTCTTTCAAACCTGTTCAGCTTTGCAAATTTTAATAAACGTACATGGACTTTGTAAAAAGAAAACTCCAAAATCTATTCAATAAGAAAAATGTTTAGCATTTATATGACTAAAAACCCACAATGAAAAAATAATTACATGTATTGCTGTAGGAACAGTCCTCAAGAAAATAATGTTCAGTTTTAGCTGAGTGAAAATGAATTTTCCCAGGAGTCAAGTGTCTCCTAGATCACCATACTCACCCCTTGAACACAGTATTACTGCAATACCTTTTTTGGAATTAATTCTCTGCCTCCATTTAAAAAATATTGACATTAATGTCAGCTTAGATTAGTGACAAAATTTAGAATATTTTTTTTTCCTTGACAGATTAGTACAATTCCTGATCTAACATTTAGAATTTAGAATTTTCTCTGTAGCCTTTTTCAGAAATTAGAGATTCTCTGTGGCTTGCAGGTTTTAGTATCTGAGGTAAATTAAAAGAATATCAATAAATAGTAGGTACCATTTACCTCTGTGTTCCTTTCTTCCATACTGGGAGAGAACTAAAGTTTCAGAGGGCAGAGTTAGTGGTCTAATAAATGCCATTAGTGTTGCTGTTCTGAGCTGCTCCATCTTCTGGAAGTGCAAGAACAGCACTGCCATATTTTCAGACAGATGACAACAGCTGCCTTTGAGGATGTGATCTGCAGAGCTACTCTGGCCTGAATTGCTGATTTAAGTCTTTGCTTAAACACCACCACAAGAAAGGACTACAGAAAAGAGTTAGGAATCTCAATATATATGGTAAACTTGCTTAAATAAGAAGCAATCCCACATGAATGTTGAGATGGTTTGCTCATGTAATTTAGAGAAGGTAATCAAAACAAAGAAATAAATGAACAAGCAAAAACCAGAACAAACTACAAGCAAAACAACCCAACAAAACAAACAACAACAAAGAAACAAAAATCCCAACCAAAAAATCCCAAAATACATCTGCTGCACTTCCTAATACTACAGTAGGTGATGCATCCCATTTTCCATGGTATCATGGAAACCATGCATTCCAGTTTCATAATATATCCAGACCAAGTAAACACTGAGAAGCAGAACAAGTATAACTGAGAAAAGCAAATACAGTTGTGGAACTTGCTGCCACAAGGTAATTTCTGAGCTTGAACTCCAATGAACATTGGCTCTTTCAGTGAACAATAAGAATTTGTGACAGATTTGGGAGTGGGAGGAGATCCAGTTGTCATATGTTTTTATCCAAACAAAACCCCAATATTTTAATAGGTAAAGGAGATACTTCCCCTCAGGGTAGGTTATTAAAATATTTTTTTTCATCTTTATTATTAAAATCTTAGTTGCTATAGTCAGAAACTCAGTGCCCTACCTGGGCAAACCTTTGGCCATATGAAAATCCTCATATTCATTCTGTGGAGACCTTGTGAGTTTCTAAGAGTCAGCCTCTGAAGAATGTATATTAAATAGAACAACTTTCCCTTAATTATTAAAGTAATATTTTCATGTCAAAGGAGAGTTTGGAGGAGACCTATTTCTTAATATATCTCCAAGAGAAAATTAATGGGTTTTTTTTCTAAACTTTTGTTGGTTAAGTTAAACAGTTAACAGTTCCATCAACCAATGCATAGATACTGCATTACTCCAAGTGGCAGAAAGTTGCAAGAATACTAGGGTATGTCACTCATTTATTCATACAGACATTTATGTCAATTAAAAACAGAAAGGTTTTTTTATATGATTAAAAGTTGAGGATGGATATAATTGTAAAAAAAAAAGAAATTCCAACTGTTCTGAAATCAAAAATCAAATGGTACTGTTAAATTGCTTGTATTTGCTCACCAGATGCATAAAATATTCAGTAGAATTTGGGAAATACAAGAAATATAAATTAATAATTGACAGTAACAACAAAAACCTCTCAATTCCTTTGATAAAAAAGGATTTTTCTGATATGTTAATAGTAGAGTGGTGCATTTAATTCAGGTACTAGGGTACTAGAGCTTTGGTGCCTTTTGTGGTCTTGTAAATATTAAAGTGTTAGGGATTGGTGGGGGAAATAAGTCTGGTTTTTTTGTTGTTTTCGCTTGGTTTTTTTTTGTGAGGGTTTTGTTTTTTGGAGTATTTTTTATTATTATTATTATTATTAATATTATTATTATTAAACAATCCATCCAGCAGGTTGTTCAGAAAAAATACCTTAAACTTGGCAATATGTCTTTTTATAATGTTCCATCTGTGTAGTTCTGACTCTGAACATAAACATATCCCCTGGTATCTACGGTAAAACTATTACAGGCATATTAATAACTCCAGAGAATTTTATTAATCTTCATTTCTCTAATCTTAACATTTAGTAACTCACACTGCAGACTGGATGTTTTGCCACTGTGAGCAATGACTTTCAGGACTCCTGTAGCCTTAACTTTTTTATGCTTATGCTGTGTTTACTAGATCAGCACTTATTATTGACAAAAATTGAAGTAAAAAACCCCAACTTCCAATGGTGGCAGCAGCCTCTCAGCCATGTGTTAATTAAATGTGTTTTCCACCCTCTGTCTGTATTTTTCCCCACTGCTTGAGGGATTGATGAGAAAACTACCTGTGCACCCAAACCTTCAACCAATTCCCTAGTGCCCTGAAGTCCTTCTTGATTGCATCTAGGCTCCTCTCAGAAATCTCATCTTTACCCTCTCTTTAAAGATTTAGTTGCACAGAAATCTCTCAATCTAATGACACTTTAAATATTTGAAGATTTAACTTTGGACTCTTCTAAATTCTACAGTTTGTATTTCTATAGTTTACAAGATTATCTGTGGCATTATTAACATAAATACTTTATAACTAGGAATAAAGCTGCTAAATTTTATTTAGTTGTACTGACATGAGGAATGGGTTTTCTTAAATGACTAGGACCAATCTAAACTAAGTGTGAGAGATGGTGATCTCAGTTTTGCTACATTTCTATTATAGACTGTATTGTGATAATTGAATTTTAAAAGAAAAGAAAATATCAGGTGCATTTTAGGAAAATAAATTATTTTCTCTAAAAAGTATTTTCCAGGCCTTCAACTGTCATTTATATTTAGAATAAATTAAATTCATTGTTTGTCTGTTGCTGTTTCTCATATGTACAGGAAACAGCTGTGCTCAAAACCACATTGTTTTCCTTGTTTGTTTTTTTTTTAATCTAACTAATTCAGTCTCCTGTGTTGTGCAACCCCCCAAAAAAAAAGAAAATGCTGATTTAATTTGGACAAATAGGATGTAATCCCAAATGAAGAAGGATTATTTGTACATTCATTTTACATTGTTGTGATTAAAGAACCAAACAAAAGCAAACACAAGGACCATCTCATCTTCCTGCTCCAGTATGAATGAATTAATAAATGCAAAGCTGATTTGATTTCCAGGGAGGAAGAGTTGGCCTCAGAGGTTCCAGTCAGCACTCACTAAAGGTTGCATGCTGCATTGGTAATCTGAAAAATTCCTCTGCCAAAAGTGAATCATGTTACATGTTATTGCCACCTATAGAGGTCAGCACTTAGTGTTTGCTGGACTAGACACCAATGTAAGTAAGGTCAGTGCAGGCTAGAAGATGCTGGTATTTTAAATTAACCTTTGACTTGAAGTATATGTGTGTGTGTGTTTATATATTTA